>JACJUY010001993.1:24208-42925 GCA_014220935.1 Platorchestia sp. MABIK
TGATGTTTGAACATCGAAACGTTGCGTTTTATAGACTTCATAGGTAGTACATTTTAACTTTTGACAGTGTTCCAATAAAGAAATGTTGAGTGAATTTCTTCGCAATTTATCACATGATGAACTTCAACTATTTCTAGGTCACTTTAAACTAATATTAATTTTCATTCGCTTCAATCCTTCGTTCTTTGTTGAATTTGACTTCGAGATGCTCCAGTTTGTCGTCATTTTATCACAACTTCAATCTCAGCTGTTGGCTGAGTTTGTAGGCGCCAGAAAATACCAACAGAGTAAAGTTTAGAGGCCAGTACCAAATTTCTGCAATTGCAATTCAAGCCCTGAGTGCTCTTCGTTTTTTCTTTTAATTCTGCCTAGACTCCAATTTATTTTCAATTTGATGCTCGCTGGTCTTACATCGTGATTAGTGTGACGACTAATTGGTGTGTATTGCCATAGAAGCCGAGCAATATTTTATTCTCGTTTTTAATTTGCAGAGGCTGGGGTGCGCAGATGTCGCCAGAACTACATCGAGAGACTCAACGAGTGTCTCATTGAGGTCATCAAGCTCATCCAACCCAGGATGGGGGCAGGTGAGCTACTGTGCATGATTGGCAAATATAACTGGCATGAGGAGTAAATTTTGAGAACATCGCCCAAGAGTATCATACATAGTAAGTACGAGTTTTACAGCGCGCTTTCTCGGGTCCAGAGTTTTTAGAAATGACCCCGAGTTCACGTGTTGCTTCAATTTATTTCGATTTTTTGAATTTGTTGTACACTAGAACGTGGATGGGAAAATATCGAATCGCTCCACAAAAGTTTCCAAACATAAACACTAACAAATGCTTATATTAGTTACTGCCAAAACGTTACAGATTTGTATGATATCTGCCGCCACTGTCGCAAAATTTGGTAAATAATAGCATGACCTCCCTCCCTACCCTCCCCCTCCAAAGTTTTTTTTCATTTTGTTAAACGGTTGAAATTTTGGATTTTGGATCAGTAATCGAGCACACGTGGCAAAGAATGCGCAAGTAATGGTCTTTTTGTGGTCGAGGTTCTCAGCTATGAAAGATTGTGATGGAAGTGGGGCTAGACATGCTAGGTCCAATAATTATATACACATGTGTACGAGACACAAAGTTGTATGTTTTTATTTTTTGAATATTCCGATGCGATTCTATTATGTTACAAAATTTTATTCGAATACCAAATAAATTGAAAATGCATGCATTGTTCGCGGAAGACACTTATTGATAACTCTGATTTAGTCGAAACGATGTATATCGTTAGTTACACGTAACGAGTAAGCACCATTGCTTTTTTACAGCTATTTGATTGGCATGGTAACCCACAATTGCATGAACGAATTTTTCCCCGACGTTTGTTCTTCTCACTTGTTCGAACCTGACAGTGAAAACTGGTTCCATGTGCGCGAGTGTTTTTGCGTCATAGCTTGTCGATAGAAGTTGGTGAGTTAAGTCATCAGATTTGAGCAGCGCCAATAGAATGTGGCGGTATATCTCAGAAGGCAGTGAGAAGTCTTGCACCAGATTTTTAAGCTATTTAAACAATTATGATCGTCATCACATGAACTGAAGAGGTGAGTTATTTTCACGCGCAATCCGCAGATTATAAATAAGTACTGTTCTCGTAGCGTAAAAACGTATTTTATTTAATGCTAGATGTAGTAAGTAATCGTCAGAGTATTCAATCGTTACCAATCCTAAATATACACCAATTCTGCATGCAGGTTATTTTCTAGTTATTTTGATATTGTAGATGAATTTCCCTCCCGTTGGGTAGCTTCCATTTAATTTCTACAGAAATTGCCGAGACCAAAATTCGACTCACGCTTGCCTTCAGTAGCCCGATGTGAATGGATGACCACATCGCCATATGGTGTGAATCTAAAGAAAACCTCGACATTCAGCAAACACTTGCTACTTCAATAGACGTGCACCAGTCTGGTTTACGGGTTTCCTTGAGGTTGACTTCAGATCTGACGAAGGACGAGAGGGCCTTGTCTCTGGCCTCGTGATACGATCCTCTTGTTTTTCTTTTTCATCTTCCAATCGTTTCTTTTTCAATGGATTCCTTGCAGCTTGCTCACAGGAACGAACGCGCCAGACATTTTTTGCTGGACTCGACAGCTAGACCATCATTTTATCATTTGTATTTGTTAAAGAAACATCGAGCAGCGGTGACTAATATGCCATAATGAGACAGAGAGGAAGTGATATGGTAAAACAAAAATAACACGTCAAATTTATTCGAGAGAAATTTAAAATATTGATACTGCGCGTACTCATTTTATTATTTTATTCAGAAATGTGGGGCCTGACTGCGCGACTGCCACTGACTGACTAAGCGTGACTTGTGTCCACGATGCTCTCACCCGTCGCTCCACCGTTACGCTTGGCAAAGTCGCCCGTTGTCCTTCAACAACTGGACATTTTTATTCACTTCCAATGGCAAAAAAACTTTGTTTGAGAACAAGGTAAAATATTTTTTTGGCGAGAGGTTAATAATATTTGATTTGATGAACGGGAAAGTTTCCTACCGGGGATAGTATAAAAAATAATTCTATAGCTTAATTTTGCAATTGATGGCCGCTCCCTATAGGACGATATAAACTTTCAGCTTGTATTAATTTGAGTGATCGTAAAATTCAGCAAGATAGCAAGCTGTCACCGGTGTTGGTGTTCCTCACCTTGAAATTAACTGGCTGTAAACGTTTAGCATCACAAAAACGAAGTTCATACTTTTTAAAGACATTCGAGACTCCTCTGTGAGCTGCGGATGAGCAAGAATAAGATGCATAATGTATGAAGGCTCTCAATTTTATGGTCGTTCTGGTGCCCAAAGCATGGAGTGAGAAGTTTAAGTGCGGACACTAGACTGCGCTTGAATAAACAAGAAATTATTTCCGAAGGTCGGGATAGCTTACGGTTTTAAATTCCACAGCTATTTTTTCTATCTTTTATCGAAGATAAAAGCGTTATTCGCTTCAGTAAATATTAACTGATCTTCAAATGCTTTAGGAAAGAGAGGCTCAGGAACAATTGCTTATTGCTTTACAGTCCACGCTTTTAGATGCAATGACATTGCTTCTAATTTCATTGCAGTTACTCAAATACGTATGAATTTTTACTCATGAGAAGAGTGAATTTGCACTCATGAAAATTAGTTTAATGTTCATGCAACAAAGTTGTGGCCAAGTGCCCGCTAGGTTGTAGAGGACAGCGACCATATACTTGAGCTTGCCTGGCATAGTGAGCTCCGAGAACGCGTAGCGGTGCAGAGGTGACTGCTTCTGTATGCACATCATGCGAGACCTATATGGCACTAAAATAGTGCCTCAGAGCAACAAATATACATATCTCTTGTACCAAATTTCTCAGTGTATTAGAACCAAAGAGTTAAAATGTGGGATCAAGGCATTTAATGCCGTAAGAAACTCCATTCAAGGAATTTACCCATGCTCTCTGTTCAATTACTCGTTGCTGGGAGCAAGTTTTGTTAAGTTCACCATTAAACATCTCACTCCAGGTATCCCTGAACTGAACATCCCTCGGCTAGAGCCCCTGCTGTTGAAGAACATCGTTTTCAGGCAGTCGGAGCCGCCCGTGACTGTCGAAGCCATCTACAATAACGTGAAAGTCTCCGGCATCACCGCATTTGACATGAAATACCTCGAGTAAGTTGGATTTTACAGAGTGATGAGAGATGAGTGTTCCCTGATCATGTTTGAAGTTCCGTGCCGGCACTGGCATTGATTCGTGCGTAATGTTCCTCAGCCGACGTACTCTCTTTTAGTATCCCTTTGAAGCATGATGGCCCTAATTGTGAACCACTACAGAGCGCACGATCCGTAGAGGTTTTCTTACACATTGTGCCCACTAGGTGCACATGTATAACACGTCACCTAAAAATTGTGTCCGTGGTAGGATTAAGGTAATTTGATAAGTTCTGTCCATGCCTGAAATGTAACCCACTTTGGCAAAAGAAAAACAAGGAGAAATGTTACCAGAAAATTAAGATACTAGGCTGCAATAAAAAATTAGCCCTAAGGAAGAGTACGAATTTTCAAATACATGGCTCGGCTGAAAGTTCAGTTAATCCATGGCTGTTTTAACTGTTTTTTAATTATAACCTTCGTGAATAAAAATTGAACCACAGACGATGCAGTGTATCAATCACGTACTGAATAAATCTGAATTAAACCTCTTAAGTACGAGATTCAAACTTCAAACGTTTTAAACATTGATCACCTTGAGAAGTCTGCCTCTAAAAGTGTTGAGATGTTCACTTGCAGCTAACCTGTAGAATGTTTGCAGCATTGACATGCCGAACAAGCTCGTGCACCTGGGCCTGACTATCCCGTCGCTGACGATGCGAGGCCAGTACCAGATCGGCGGCAACGTGTTCCTCCTGCCCATAGAGGGCGAGGGAGACTTCTTGACCATCCTAGGTGAGTACACAACTCAGCCCCCGCTTCTGTTGCGTCCACTGGATGAGGGGATATTATTCTGGTGCTTACGATAGAAGAATTGTTATCGGTTCGTTAATCAGTGTTTCCGAAGAATTACAATCAATAATTTAGTAAACACTAGGCCACCCTCAGTTCCTTAGGTCAGGATGTTTGTAAGACTGAACTTTTAACTTGGTTAATAATCTTATTAACTTATGTTTTCATGTCTTTTCGTTAATGAAAACATGATTATATTTTCACGAGGTTAGATGGATTCAGTCTCAGTAAGAATTTGTATATGTTAAACTCATTGGAAAAACAATGGGAAATATTGTCTGTAAAACAGTGGTTTGTAACCAGAACAATACAGCTTGGTGATTAATATGATAAGATTGTCCAAAGAGAATATGAATTTTGTTTAAAGTGGAATTACCTATTATGTGAGGAAGGAAGTTAAATTTTCCCCGTTGCTATTACTTAATGAAGAGGGTTGAATTTTCCCATCTCATTAGTGAAAATAGGGTTGACGGTGACAAACAAGTTTGTAGCCGAACAAATGAGTTTATAAGAAATCAATAATTGTACTTACTAAGCCACCCGATGAGTCAGGTTTTAAAGCAACTAATTTCTAACGCATAAATTATTTGTTATAACTGGTTTCCGCACTAGTGAAAATAAATCCACATTTTGTGATTTTTTTAATCTTGTGAAAAAAAGTGGTAAATATCTTTTGTCAAATGAATAATGGTAGCAAACCTAATCCACAACATGGCATGAGGGATTAACACATGTTTAACGAAGAGGAATTTTAATTCCTCACTCCGTAAAAATGAAGACTTGAATTATCAGCATGACGAAAACTAAGTTGAATTTTCTGCCATCATACTACTGAAGGCAGGTGTTGAATTTTGCCCTATGTAGAATCTGATAACTAATAATTACTGGAGTTGTGTTTTTAGGAGGCATCTTATTCAAATATTGTACATCATGCAGGAACTGTTGAAGAAGAGTGATGAAGCTTTAGTGCACGACCATCTCCTCCATTTAGCGATAGTTCTTCCAGATAGCTTTTGGTTCAATGGCGAACCGCCAGTGTTCCTGAAGTTCAGTCAGGCTTCGGAAGTACAGAACAAGAAGTTGTGAGCTTGAGTGGCTTTAAATGCGTTTGCTTATAATCCTTACACGAAATTTTTACCTAAAATTCACCCTCATCGTATATTTCTCGTTGCTCGTCTCTGGGCCAATGAAGCCCAAGTTTCTTTCAGTTAGTTTCTGTTCTTTAGTTAGTTAGCTTTGAAGTTTTCATAGGAGCAATCGCAGCTCAAGCAAGCGAGGCGTCGCTATGCCTTTTTAGATACAAGCTGATCTTCCCACGTGTGTAAGAGCTCACGAGGCGAAGATAGTCAGACCAGCCATTTCTAATCAATCTTATCCAATTAGGTTTTTAAAACAGACAAAACTGAGAGTTTTGGCTTAGAAAAGGCCGATCTGACAACTCTGCTGAAGCATTGGTACGATTGGCTGCGTAAGTCACTTGGAATGAAGCTAATGGTTTTGCTGAAGTTTTTACGTCTATACGAAAATAACTGCTTACTTTGGAGCAGAAGCATGTCGTAAGGATGTGATTAAAAACCATAATGACTGGATTATTTTTTTTCCTTCGTTATTGGAGCCTTCATTTTGGTATGGGTGATTAATGATTCACAGTTATGAATCTGAAGTTAATATTTTCCTTTTTTACAGATGGTATGATCGTGGAAGGAGTTGGAAACTTGGAACAGAAAGGAAACACAATGACTCTTGCAGACATACACATCGAATTCAAATTTAGGAGCATGCAAACAAAGATGGACAACCTCTTCCAAGGCAACACTATTCTCAGTAAGTCAAACGATTTTTTCAGTAGAAAAATATGTGTAAAATTCGTAGTATAATGTTTAAAGTCATACCATTACTTTTTAGTAGTTCTATGAACTGGTCTATGTTCCTGCTACGCTCTCACTACTTCTTCTCAAATTATAGCCTACACTTAAAGTATTTGCTTGGGCAGTTCATACTGTCTAGCTCAGGATGTCAGGCAAAATCAAAAATGTCAGACATAGTAGAAATTTCAAGTGCAACTCGTTCTTCCACGTATTTTTTTAGAAAATTGTATTTACCACGCATAGAACTCGACAAACCATTTAGCCAACCCTAGCAGTCTCCTGTCTGAGATACGTAAAGCCTTTTCTAGAGTAAATGGACCACAGCAACCGATGCCTAACCTCTGTTACTGTGACAATAAGCGGCCAAGCGACAATTCCCCCGTGACTTGACGCTTATCTTTCGACGGAGCTTTCCTTCACGGCTTTCCGTGCACAATGTTAGTAGTGGAGCCCTGATACTCCGGGATTTGTCGATAGCTCTGGTTGCCGGAGTGTGCATCGATGTTCTGGATAGGTGAAATTTACTGGTTGCGAGCTTCATCGCGAACCTGCTATTGAACAACTCGTATTTAATGAAAAATCTCAAAAAGACCCCCAGAGGGATCCACAGATGATCGCTCCGTGTCCAGCATGAGACCAGCTTTGTTGATGGGCTGAGGAAGAGAAGTTCCCTCTGAATGTGCTTAAAATCTCCAGAAGAAAAAGACTCAAAAAAATACTCTTCATCCAATCGATTTATTAACTGAATATGTTGCACATTTTTTCTACTGATAATAAGAAGCATGAGGAAGACTACCGATTGTGCTACAGTTGCTAAGAGAAATATACCAACATCCATTCTATCCCAGAAATATGCCAACATACTAATCCGCAAACTTTTGGGGCATCATGAAAATGTAAACATTTAACTCTTCCCTCACCCACCGCCATTCCCGACCTCCTCGTCACTCCTCAAGTATTCGTGAATCCAAAATTATAAATCATCTGTTTAGTTAGGTAAGGACATACATGAATAATTTTTTTGACCAATGTCTTGATTTCGTTTTCTTTCTTGTAGGTGACACCATCCACCATTTCTTAAATGAGAACGGTCATTTGGTGCTAGAAGAGATTCGGCCTGGCATCAGCGCTCAACTCAACGATTTCCTGAAGCAGCTCGTGAACTCCATGCTCTCTGTGATGCCTGCTGACATCTTCACAACCATCCCCAACTCGAACACCAAAGACAAGCACCGTCTGCGGACACTCAGCATCCAGGCCGAAGAAGCTGCGGCAGCAGAGGGCGCCGCGTAGGCTACAAGTCCAGTTCATTATTGTTCAAACATTATCAAGTATTATATGCAAACATTATCAAGTATTATATGCAAACATTATCAAGTATTACATGCCAACATTATCAAGTATTATGTGCTTAGCAATCACTTCTTTCAATTGTGATGAGAAGTGACCGCACTTAGCGATTCTTCCTGCATTACAGGCTTGGATTTTTATTAGCTATACTCGTAAGTGATGCGTGTTGTGATAAGTTGCCGCACTCGACTCAGAATCGTTCTGCTGAGCATAAATACTTTTATAATATACTCTAATGCAATACTATGATAACTCACACAAGTTTAATTTTTCAAATAATGTGTTTGCTTGATGGTACTAGCCTGCCCCTCACCGCACTGACATGCATCCAATTCTGCCTGACATTCGTTATTCAAAGAAGATCGTGCTTCAAATGATCATCACCCACTTAAAGGAATTACCCCACTCTTAGCAATCTTAATATCCAAAAATATTTCGCAATTTGACTTGCGCGGGCCGAATTGAATCCGATTGAAATTTTCAGGGTGAATGCCTTGTTTTAGCTATTTTTAACGCTGAAGCAGAAAGCAATAGCTCGTCGATCTGTTCAGTTTTTAGTTACGTATCAAAGGACATCAATATTATATACATCTTTTATTCAGCTTTATTGATAGTGCGTCATTTTGTTAGACAATCAACGGTGGACAACCACATCTTCAAGGTCCTATCGGAACTTGTAAGATTTGACCTACTCGTTTGTTCCATGTAAGGGTAGTGGATTGCTGTGTGTATTTTTTATATAATGTATATTTCTGTGGAAGTCTTACCAATTCCGTTAGAAGTTAGAGGTTTTGTATACTTATTTGCATACTTTAATTTACTTACACTGTATCCCCATGTAGAGCTTGGTCATACTTGTTTAATAGTTTTTACGATACATCCGAAACAAGACAGTGAGAGGTCTTCGAACTTATAGAGTGCATCTGCTGAAACTCTCAGCAAAATCACTCTGCAGTTTTACGTTAAGCTCTTCGTTTCATTGACTATTTTGTGAACATTCAAGTTTTAAAACTCTAAGAAGAATTGATGTGCAAGTGTTCACAGATTGCATTCGTAATGCAATCTTGAAACAACAAGACAACATGATGTGAATCGTGATGAAATGTCGAAATGTAAATTTGTTATGCTTTTAAATGTTAAGACACGGATGCGTCTGGGTATTGGCTTTGCTATTTCATCCTAAATAAAAACGCACCCTTATGGTAGGCATTGCTCATTTGCTGATATGTCGATCGTAGCTAATTCGAGCGCTTTTTTGTTTTAGCAGCTACTGTAGTTGTCAATGCAAACCAGGTGAGATTTTTCCACGTTCTAGAGAAGCTGCTGATCATACAACACCAATCCTATGGCTGCTCCATGACCCTCTCAAAAGGATGTGGGGGGGGTAGGAATTTTTCTAGCCATATCCGTCCACAACTCGGCGCGTGCCTATAAGCTAACACTGCACCAGGAGCCACAGAAATTAAAAGTGGAAAATATCATGGAATCCTTATCACGTATGAAAATTAGTATTTCAGTATTATTCACAATAGCTTAAATACTCTATCCTTATACGAAAAACGAACAATTATAGCGGTTGATGTTTGAATTGCAGTTGAAAACAAGAAAGTTCATGAAGGAATTTGAGGCTGCCCTTGCACTGCTCTTGTATACGATGCATTAAGGTAGCACCACGTTCCACAGTCTGCATCCGTGCTCTCAACTGAGATTCAAAATCCCGTGCAATAATCACCAGCTTTTCCTTCTGACATCCCCATCTGCTCAAGTTCTTCTGCAATTTTCGTCGGCCTTCGCAAGCTTGTTTATTAGGCAAGATTTTCTCATATTCCTGTCCTTGGTTCGCTATGTAGTGTGGGGAGGCTGGCGAAATATGAGCTGCCAGCGTCAGATTAAGCAGTAATGTAAGGTAACTAATGACGATGCGCACTATAGAGACAAGTTTCACAGCATTATTATTATTACAGTTTAAATTTAACCTCAGCTTCTGCTCAGTCGAACGATGACCACGGAGAAGCAGTGATATTAAAGGTCAAGTGTCGCCCCAAGAATGTAAAATTTTGGTTTCCCGGTTGGCACAGAAAGCTACACAGGCTAAAAAACTGAGATCATATCGATGAGATAAAAATGTGAAAGAAGAAAAGGTAAAAAAACATTACCCGGGCAAGAGATCGGTTGCACGAAACGCCAACCTTCCCCTCGAAAAAGACAGAGAGGTAAAGGTAGAAAAATTAGGCCTCACTAACAACAAACGACAAATCTGAACACAACTGACTACACCTACAAGTGCCGCTGGTACTGTTGGGGCACCGATACGGAGCGTAGATCTCTAAGGTACACTGACGAGGACAGACACTACTATAACAGCCCTTCCCCTGAGACTAGCGAAGAAATCTTACGCATGCTAGAGGAGCGCTTTTTCTCAAAGATGCGCTAGAGGATAGTTCCCTTCAGCGACCCTCCCCCTAGGGGTACACAGTGCTACTTTCACGGCTCTTCACTTCAATGTACGCGATAGTTTATCTACTCGTAGGCATCATGGAGTATGAATTATTTTAAAAGTACCAATTCGAAAACTCGCTACTGAAATTTCGAAAAATGCGATTGTTTTACTCGGGAAATTATTTTATGTATCTTATCGATCGATGTATTTCAGTCTCTAACAATCTCGGAGTTTTGGTTACACGTATCGAAAAGGATCACTAAGCTTATTAATTCTTCAAAAAGATGTGTGCTGCTCTGATTTCTTGATTCAAAAGTTGTTAAATGTTTTCATAACTATTGTACTCAATGGCAGCATACTAGCCAAGCTTTGCACTCCTCAACTATAATAATTTTAACATTCATTTAATTCCGCAATTCCCCTTACTCTGCGAAGTCCATTACCATGATGTGTGATGGCTGACGTAACGTTTGGGAACCAGCACTTCCGTAATGCCCAACGGACAGTGTCCTTCTCATAATAATAAAATCGCGTTGCTTTGTGAAGAGTTTGTATATGTCAGATGCGTGTGTGAGCGGGAGTTGAAGTCTGTTCGGCAGCTTCAACTTCTTAGCCTCAGTATCGGTGAAGTGCCTACTACACAGTGCTTATTCCAACGCTATCTCAACTATTTCAGTTACATCACATTTTAAAAGCGTGAGTGCACGAGTTGCAAAGCTCACTCGTGCTGTATGAGACGCGATAAGCCAAATATTTTCAGAAAATGTTACACAGTGTATAATATTGAGTACGTAGGCAGCGGCCACGTGATGCAGACTCCTTTGGATGGAGATGGAACTTTTTTACGGAACCATATAGCTCCTTAAAGGTGTTAGCAGCCTCGATTTTTTGAAGTAATAATAACACAAACTATTAAAAAATTATTTCTTCTGATAATCTTAAGTGTATTACGATAATTTCCAATGAATAGTAATAAAAGAAACATATCTAAGACACATACATGCGAGGCCGTACAAACATTCGGGCTGAGCTCTCACTGCGTTTTAAAAGTGTACACTCATAGAAATTACCAAGCAATGACTATCTAAAAAATTATTATCAATTAAGTTGTGTGCATTGATCCTGAGCTTTAGTATGCAGACTTTAGGTTAACAAACCTGAGTAACGCTTTACGAGCGTCTGCATTGCGGCGAAATGAGTTGAGTTTTCATTGTCTTGCATCTTAGTAATTACAACTTAGAACAAGGCTTGTAAAAGCTAAAGACAATGAAGTGACAACCATAACTCTGAATTGCCACAGCATATTGCTGAGTTATACTCGAATCAACTATCTAACCACTATATTTGTTATAGTTTCTGTAACATATACTGTATCTTGGTTACCCCCTCCCAAAAAAATTACTACTCGGGAAAAATTACTACTTACAGAGTGACGCATAAGTCACTTTACCATCTTAAAATAAATATCATTTTTGTAAGCGAGTGTACTTCATTCATTCTTTTTTATTACATAGTTTATAGATTGGAATTTTATTTTGATTTACGTATGAAAAATAATGTCACGTTAATGGCCTCCATTTTCAGCTTTGCAAACACGTGCTCTTTGTGAGACATTTTCCATGATATTTTTAAGATCTGAGGCTGTATGAAATGAATTTCCTCCCGTATGTTTGCGTCAAGTTGCTGGATAGTTCAAGGCTTATTTCGTACACCTTTTCTCTTACGTATGAACAAAATTTATTAGCATATCTCAACACTGTGTTCCAATAATAATTGAGCGTTCATTTTCAAGATATAATTCGATTACCTTCACTCTCTCTTCGGTTGTGAATTTATTCATACTTAAATTTCCAACGACGTAACTTTATAATTCTGAAAAGAAGAATCAAATTGATTAATTGGTAAAAAGGACATTTCATTTTAAAATGGTAAAGTGACTTATGAGCTGCCCTGCGGATACCGAGTGATGAAATAGATGCCATCAAGTGCGCTACCGCCGCAGCCGGGGTGTGTATTGTACAAATTGCGTAACGTTATAGTGACTGCCATCGTTCTTGGTAACCACAACCTATGGTGTTCGTTACTCACGAGAAATGCTCCTCAACTTTAAGAAGAAGCATTCGAAAAAATCACTTATTTCTCTGTTACAACTTCATGTCGTAGAAAAGAGTTAATCAGAAAAAACACTCAAAAACTTTACGTTTGAAGACCAACGTTGCAACATTCATTATTAAAGAACGTTTATTGGAAGTGAAGGAAACGCTAAGCCTACCGAGACGATAATGTAAATAATAAATGTGTGAATTGATGCAATTCAAAGGGATGTTCTGCCTTCCGCAAATTTCTGCGAGTTATTTTCTTCTGGTATCCAGCAAGTTTTTGGAGATGAAACGATGTAATTTCACTAATTCCGCCTGATTTACTATAGGAAATAATTTATCAACTGACCGGAGCTACAGGGTACTCACCGTCCTTGTTAGAGATGTCACGATTGTCTTCATTAGGTCAATCATAGCATGTCTATAAACCAATATATCGTTACGGCAATAATAAGTAGTCGTACCAATGTCCTGTTTTTCTCCGAAAATAATGGCGTTCCCTACTAGAAGAAATTATTTATTACAATCACATAACTTGTATTCTCGGTAATCCAAAACTTGTAATCCAAGTCTTTGTCAATCTTCGGAAAAACTTTCATCGACCTCGTTCGATCTCGGTTGTGGCGCTGCGATCCTATGCCGCCTACGCAACCACTTTCCTGACGCGATGGACTCGATCCAGACGTCTTCTTCAAGGACAATTAACCTAGATCTCTTCCCTTATTTGATTGCATATTTTGTCATCTATTCGGAGAATATTTTATGAAAAATGAATTATGAGGTGGTATTGTGTTTTTTCAACTCGACCATTACGGCTAGAGTTCAAGTACGTACCCGACAGGACAAAATCGTCAAGGGGGAATAGATAATTATGGCGGTTCATTCGTATTCAAGCTGTAAGTTGTATTGAAGTCAAGCTCAGCGATTATTCCTTGCAGTTTCGTGAGTCACGAAAACCTTGCAGTAACGTCTGCCTGGAACTATTCCCAATTTTTAGAAACAGCAGTAAGGGTCAATCAATCTTCCGACCAATTTTCACGGTATATATTTAAGATTTATCCATTTACTTTCTTTATAGTATACTTACTTGAAGTGATATCGTAATTATAGGTGATTTCGTGAACTACGTACGCGGGCTTGGGAGGCCATTTCGATGTCAACGCTCTCAATGTCGACAATATTTAGATTACCCCCTGCAGTCTCCCATATCACTTCGATCGTCTGTTCCAGTGGAGTACGTTCAGCAATATACCCATGTGAATTGAGTGCTACGAATTTATTTAGATAGAGCAAAGTATTCCTCCTTGCAATCCTCCAGTGATATCACGTGTTGGCAGTTTCTTTTAGTAATAAATCGTTTGATCATTTCCAGTCTTAATTGCCTGTTTGTTACGAGATAAAAGGCAATGTATGTTCAACATTGTTAATGATTGTTAACTGTTAGCATGACCTGATAACGACACGAGAGAGAGAAGTACAAATTGAAAAATCGTCATGTACTTTACATAATTGATAATATTTATTTCCTGCATTTCACCGAGGGTCACAGCAGCATATCGGTAATTCATTAACAGCTGGGCACCTCGAAAAAAATTATGTCTAATTTAATTTGCAACTTTTCTGTGTTATAATTACAACTCAAAATGGGCTAAAAACAGAGATGTTGGGGGTAGATTTATATTTACCCCATATATTTATGATTTAACAATTATTTTACTGGCACTCACCTAATTATCTGTCACAGATGTTGCAGCCAAGACGGCGTCGGATAAAATCAAAAACCGAATTGTGTGCGTAAAAGTACCATTGGTTGGCACGAATTTTACTTTAACCTAAAGTACGATTTAAATTAATTTTATACACATGCGCCCTGCACAGAAACAACGCGTCAGTACATTTCTAGGCAACAAAACCACAAGCTGCTCTGAAATACTTCCATTCCTTATAAAATTTAAGCCTGGATATCATACACTGAAATATACTTGAATGATAAGCACCCTCGAGAACATCAGACTGACCTACACCCATAGTATTTTCCTTGTTGAAGTTTTGAATCTAGGCAAGTTGCTTGCTGAACGAAGAAATTTGGGTGCTTCTGCTCATTTCTAAATAAAATTTTATTTCTATGAAACTTGAAAAGTACGTGGATCGTGTTCTATGTAAAACGTATTGTTTACATTTTAGAAAAATAAATTTGGATGATGAATTGTATAGAACTTTTAATTCTCAATTACAGGCACATTTTATAGGAGCCTTACGCTTATGTCAAGAGCGCTGGTGAAGTTTTCCCAGTATTTTAGCATTATCAAAATAAGCAAATGATCATCTACACGTTGTTCAAACTAAGACGCTAACGTCTAATCGGGCAGCGTCCTTTGTCACATTCGCCATGTGTTCAGTCATTTTATTGCCGCGAAACCCACAGAACTTCACAAACGAACTTCACAAACTTCACAAACGAACTTCACAACGACCAACGCTGTGTTAGCATCTTATGTTCCCGCCGGATGCTGGCGCTGTGCTGGCTCTCTGCAGCGGCCTAATGTCCCGCTTAACTTAGTCAAGAAAACGTACAAAACATATGGACCATGAAATTTTCATCGAGACTTGTATCCATAAACGTGTTAACTACAACAATGAAAAAATGCAAATGAAGCAACAATTTTGCACGTGCGCAATATCAAGAAATACTTTACCTGTATATTTTTAATACAGGTAATAGCCCTCCATTGAACCTGTTAGTGGTATGGTTATGCAAGCGATAATTGCTCAGAATCACTGGCAAATTAGCAATGGTTAAGACAGGAGCGTGTGCGGCTGCGAGTAGAGACAGTTGCATCAGCTTCGAGTGTGCGGACGCAGCAGGTGCGGAGTGCGTGGAGCAGGCGTATAGAGCTGCAGGTCGCCTTCAATATCGCTGCGCCCTCAGTTGCTCTGAGACCGTCGCAGTTGTTGCAGCTGTGCGTCACCTCAAGAAACTCGGCATGGGATCCATGCCCCTCAGCTGCTGGTGTTGTTTGTACCCAGTGGCAGGCGCCATGACGGCATCTAAATGCTCAATTTCATTTCGTGCTCAGCGTAAGCCGCGCAGTCCTGCTTCCCTGCCTGCTTTTTGTGTCGCAGCGCCGAAGGGAAACACAGCCGGTGGAATTGTGTTCGTGTGGCTTTGGTGTTTCCGAGGGCCATCGGTCGTGCTTGGTGCAAAAAGCCACTAAATGAAAGTGTCCTTACGGTGGGAAGACTTGAAAACACTGCGTTCATCTGATGAATTGTTCTGCTTAGTGTTTGCGGCACTCTCGACTTAAAGCGCAAGTGTTCATGCGGCGAACTGTTCAAGTTCGCTGCATTGCTGGCTGAGCTTAAAGACGCTTTTCTCAGCTACTGAAATATTTACATGTCGCTCCGTGCCAACAAAAACTAGTTAGCGGTGTGATGGATAAAAGACGTATTTTGACTTCTGATCTTTTCCCTGAGCATTTAAGATGATGAGTGTGGGTTGAACTATCTGTGAAAAAATGTGATGCTTTGTTTCCTAGAACTTTGTGATTTAATATCCCAAAATTTTACGTCATATTTATTGACAATACAGTTGGTTAGGTCAGAGTAGATGCATGGTATATTTGGCGTTAATTTGAGAATCAACTCTTTATGAAGCTTGAGAGGTTGAATTACACAGTGATGATAGACAACAAAGAAGGCAGCTGATTGTCAAAATGAGCTTCAAAGTCAACCATTTTTCTAACTAAACCTAACCAACTATTAGGACAGATAACAACTAGTGAAGGTAAATTATAAAGTGCGTACAAATAACAAATAAGTACCCAATTGTCTTCTGCATGATACGCTCGAGAATGTGTTTTAAAATTTTCATGGAGGTCTTTTGCACGCGGAAAAATATTTGTTTATGTGGTACTCCAACTAACGAAGCTTCACGGTGTATACGTGTCAGATGTTACAGTACGTGAGCAATATCCTTCGACAGTTTAGCTTCATCTTCAGAAAAAGCTTTAAATATTATAAAGTGTGAGAGAAGTGAATTTAGTGTCTGATTCATAGCAAGTTTCATTAAAATTGTGCGAAGAAGAGATATTCCAGCTAAGCGTAGCTAACTTTTTATTTCAACTCCCTCTACACAAGCTACAACTCGTCGCAAACAATAAGCTATTGTTTATGCACTTAAAGTGGTTCTTTGTTGCAGGTACATATTTAAAATTAAGCTATCGAGTCTATTGTGGCAAGGTTTTTACCCTTCAAGTGGGTCATCAACAGGGCGAGTGAAACAAAATATCAACTGCAAGGTGTCAAGGATACAGCTATTAAATGTTCCAAGGAACTGGGAAACTTCGACACAAACGATTGTATAAAGTTACTTAGTCCTACCACAGTCCGTAATCTGATTAAGATTATCATTTATACCTACAGAATGATCTCCATCGTCATGATTACTCTTACTTACAACCCAATATTCTGAACGTAGTCCATGTCTTCCTTTCTGTCTCACTGCTCGCGAGTTGTTTACTTCATTTTTGTTGCCATAATTTAAGACATTTAATTTACCATTAGTTTTTCATGGTTATGAACTTTTTAACTAATTTCGAAAAACATTAAGTATTTTTTTTAGTTTGATTCCCAAATGTATGCTGTCATGAAGTTTGCTTCTATTAGTGAGAAATTTATATATTGAAATTGCACATTCAATATATAATATTTTTCAAACAAACCAAGGCTCTTGGAATGACTAATGCATTGACTTTGATTCAATGTTATTTTCTTTGTTTGCAGATAAAATAGTGAAAAAGTGAATGTACAGCACAATTGAAAAAAATAACATTTAGTTTATCAAAATTTAAATGACCTAATATGTGTGGAAAAATTGTGTATGCAGTGTATTATTCGACTGTCAAGGAAGATTTGTAAAAATGATACTATTTGCGTGTCACGAAGCTGCGTTCTAGTGCAATTGTCTGCCTCCTTGACAGATTCATCCCGGCGTCATGTCCTTGAGGGTGAGTTGGTCTGCTTTACGGTAGCGCTCTACGATCATGAAGAAAATGTTGCTCCACTGCCTCTTGGTTCTGACAGAGGTTTGACGTTAGATCACCTGAGAGTTTAATGCTTCCTTGTGCTACTCAACTTCAGTAGTTATTTTCCTAAGCCTCTGAGGACTTGATACGTACAAAGGATTTGTAGACATTTTACAGCGAGAATGAACTGGTTCAAGAACTCCAAATCTATCTTCGACTCACTGCACCGGCTTACTCACGACGTGTAAAGAAGCAACAGACTTGAGATTTTCAAGTTAACTGCTTTTAAACTTCAATTAGAAAAAAAATCGACAATGAATTGGCCATATCGTCAGTGGTGAATACCTCTTAGTTGCTGCTCAACTGAGGTTACCTGCTAACAGTTGTAAAATTAGTCATTCTGAGTGTTTCAAATTTCCAAGTCTTTCATTTGGAGGCGGATTTTAGCAAGCGAAAAAATTCTACTGCAAAATTTTTCATAGCTGGCGCCTCCTTTAAATCATTTATTCCAGTTGTTAAAAGCCGCATCAAAAATTATGTTCCCGAGTTAACTCCACTGTTTTTGCGCTCCCTCACTAGATTAAATTGAGTGACGCGCTCGTCACCGCAGAATTGAGCCTAAACGAAGAAATCTTGTCTAAAAATGTGCGGGCTTATTCTCTGAACGTACATTAAGTAATTTTGTATACGTTTCGAACAGTGTTCCACAAAAACTGTGGTAGTCCGATCTTTCGTGAATCAAAGAAAATCCCGTGTTTGACTGCTCTTGATGTCACAGCAAGGAACATCAGAGACTTTTTTTCCGCTGATCAAACTAGAACTTTGATCAGGAGAGCTCAGTACATATGTACCTACGATAAGGTAGTGGGTAGGCACAGCCACCACAGCAGCGGGCAGGTAAAGTTACCGCGATGCTGGCAGGTATTGGCACCACGGTAGTGGGCAGGTACAACCACTGCACGTAAATGTTTATCCCAACAAAAAAACAAACGTGTTTGGGCCGTCAGCTTATCCACCAGGGTACAACGAGCAAGACTACACACCAGCCCATGCTGCCACAACAGTATTACTACACCAGCCCATGTTGCCACAACGGTATTACTACATACCAGCCCATGTTGCCACAACGATATTACTACATACCAGCCCATGTTGCCACGACGGTATTACTACACACCAGCCCATGCTGTCACAACGGTATTACTGCACACCAGCCCATGCTGTCACAACGGTATTACTGCACACCAGCCCATGCTGCCCCTACGGTATTACTACACACCAGCCATGCTGCCACAACGGTATTACTGCACACCAGCCATGCTGTCACAACGGTATTACTGCACACCAGCCCATGCTGTCACAACGGTATTACTGCACACCAGCTCATGCTGCCACAACGGTATTACTG
>JACJUY010001993.1:45108-107266 GCA_014220935.1 Platorchestia sp. MABIK
ACTACAATGTTGTTTTATACTAGAATGAGTAGAAGTCAGCAAGCGACCTGTACGATGTACGATGCAGGTAAGTGCATAATCTAACTGCATTGCGACATCTCGTAACGCATTAAAGACGATACAGCGACTTCTGACAATGAGATAAAACCCTGGACCAGTGGACAAGACGCATCCCTCACGCACACGGACGCTACAACACACGTACATGAAAATGTGCGAACTTGACGTGGGTGCGACCGGGCACAACGGCGACCAATGACTAGTCATCAGCATAAGCAATAAAATTATTTCGCACAAGATCAAACATCTCACTGGTGTACAAAACAAACAAGAGAGGACCAAGTACACTCCCCTGGGGCACACCTGAGACAACCTCACACCAGTCACCCGCCACTCCGTCAACCACCACTCTCTGCCTTCGTCCAGCCAAAAACTCTTCACATATCGATAACAACTTGCCACCAACCCCTGCGAGTGCCAACCTGTGCAAAACACCTACGTGGCTAACTCGATCGAAGGCCGAGCTAAAATCCAACTGTACAACCACAGCCTCACGACCCGCATCCAAAGCAGTCTGAAGCAGGTGGGAGAAGGATAATAGCGCGTCTGCACAGCCTAAGCCACGTCTGTAAGCAAATTGAGCTGCAGGGAGGAACCCCATACTCTCACAATATCGCGACGGTCGACCCACAATTAGCCGCTCGAACAATTTTGCTAGGACTGGGGTGATAGAAATGGGACGATAATTCTCCACCAGCGGAGAAGGAGTACCCTTAGGGACAGCCGTCACCTTGGCTGATCTCCAGCAACTCGGAAATTGACCAGACCTAATCAGTACCCTAAAAATGACACTAAGTTTGGGAGCTAGCACCTCAGCCGTGTCCCTGAAAAACAGCGGAAACACATCCAACGGGTCGACCCCACCACCCACATCAAGTTCAGAGAGTAAACGTCTAACCTGTCCAGACCTAAACGCCAGCGAACAACAGAAGGGTCTTGGGTAGCATGTAGGAGGCAACACAAAATTCTCCCTACACTGCTTACCATCAAATTGAGTGGTGAGCAGCTGCGCTTTCTCTACAGGATCAACCACCAGTGCTCCTCCAGGGCCTAGGAGGGCAGGAAGAGCAGGCCTAGCACCAAATACAGCGCCCTTCAACGTGACCCACCATTGATTTACTGCACACCATTGTATTACTGTACACCAGCCCATGCTGCCACAACGGTATTACTACACAACAGCCCATGCTGCCACAACGGAATTACTACACACCAGCCCATGCTGCCACAACGGTATTACTACACAACAGCCCATGCTGCCATAACGGTATTACTGCACACCAGCTCATGCTGTCACAACTTCGCTACTTTAGATGCTTTCTTAATCATACATGGGTCAAAATCTTGCTGTGAACCCGTCTAGTTTGAATCATAGAATAGAAGGTGGAAGCAGACATGGCGAAGCTCTGGCTTGGGTGTAACTAAATCAATGAATCGTCAAATAACAAGGGTAGGAGAGCAAGATAAAAATGACCTGCTATCGAGAATGACTCAAATCATACTGAAACAATAATTTGTACCAAAAGTTACGGCACATGACAGCAGCCTTGGTTCATAATTTATCCCATCAACAGGCTCAGCGGCATAACTTCCTCAGTGTCGTAGTGGATTATTTCCAGCATTCATTCTTACCTTTTTGTTCGAAGAGCTGCCTGAGACGGAAAACCTCATACCTCAAGCTATTGAGTTAAACTCCCTTTCTATGTGTCTTGTTCTTTTCATTTAAAACTACAATACATTTTTCGTTAATTATTGTCAAAGACCACAATAGAATTCAACACAACTGCACCTGTTTTCTATATAAATAAGAGTATTCTTTGAAAAATATTCAGAGTTGTTGTGTGATAACCAACTGTCGGGCAGTCCTGTGGAAGCAACCGATACAGCGAAATACGTCACCAGAGGCAGACTTGAGTATTTCTTATTGTTTTTAAAACCCCATTAACATGTTTTCTTGAGAAACGTTACATACTAATCACGAGTGCGTTCTGGCAATTTTTACATCAAGGCTAAAGAGTGAAACGTTCTATTATGTTCCGTTTTATTTCAATTCTCTTTAGTTTCGCACTCATCGCTGCGCTGAATTACTTCACCTGCAGTCCGTGGTCGGCATCAGGACCTACTGCCCAATTTTCTTCATTTTGTGATACATTTCTTCATGGGGAGAGTTTTGAAACAACATTCTATACTCAAATAAATTGAGCACTATTCTCAATACTGTTATGTCACGTAAGTGTTGAAAATTTATTCATTTAACTCTTATCTGCAAGATTATTTTCTGTTCTGACTCAGTGTGCTAGACATAATGTTCAAATTTTATTTTTTGATGGAGGTTTATCATTTTGCAAGGAATTACAGACAGTAATTATGTACTTATTATTTCACAGCACTTTTTGAACCAGCGTAAAGTCTTCGGGATTTGCTATTCATGTTTTATTATCTTGCCAATCAATTGTACTTTAATTTGCGGGAACATGATTCACTAAATGCGGAACACTTCCCATGACTGGATGTATAAGGATGTTTAATTTATTAGTGTATTTTTCACTGTTTTTGCTACTGGGATGATCATTTTTATGAAAATATTCCGCAAGGAAACCCAAGATTAATGACCGATACGGCTACCATCTCCATCAATTGACCTCTGAGATAACAGATTGTTCATGACAATGCAACAATGAAATGTTTTCTGATTTCAAGTCTTGCGCGCAAATTTCTTCAAAATAATTTGCGTGATGAACACACTTTAAATATCGGTTTCTCATGAGTGAAACGATATTTCGAAACAACGGTTTTCTATCCCTGAAGTCAAAATTCGAGTCATAATTTGAATTCATAGATTCGTTAACAATTTACTTTATTATTATAAGGCTTCAAAAAAATTGCATTGAACATGGAAATCTAAATGTTTTAGGCCAAACGAGATGTTAGGAGACTAATGTTGCATTCCCTGCGAGCAAAGGAACGAGGAAAATTTCTAGCTCACAAAAGCATTACGGATTAATCCAATTGATGAGGTCAATTGTTATGCTTTATTAGACAGCACATCTAATTATGGTACCCTAAGTTTGCTCAAGATTAAACTCACTCAAGAAGACTGATATCAATCATATCTCAAATATGATTATAACTTCCAAGTACAGACTTGAAACATTTAAAGCAGATGTTACGTTTTCTTTAGACTGTATTTTGGCTTTGATCCAAGAGTTATATGTCGATTACAAATGACTTAGAGCATTTATGGACTAAATTCCCTTTCATAGCTTATAGTTCTTGTGCTAGATTAGCATTTCTGCTCGTGTGGAAACTTCAGTTACCGCCAATTTTTAACCATAACGTATAATCCAGACCCCGCTGTATTTAACGCCTTATCATGACCTTATCTAGAAGTGGAAGATTATCGCACTTCCTCTTTTGTCCCGTGATTGCGAGCCTTTATTTGCCGCATTTCTTCAGTGTCATTACGTACATTTGTAATAAACTATTGACCATCATCCTGCATGTATTTCTTCCTTGAACTCGCCGAAGAAATCTCGACTAAAATATTTAAAAAAAATTAATTTAATTAACATTTATTCTGAAGCTCGTCATGAACTACGATAACTTGAAATTGGGATAATTATATTCAAGTGATTGTTCTACTAATTACTGAGTAGCGAAATGATGAAATTCTCTTTTTAATGACTATTGATCGTATTTCTTAGAAAATATGATCCTTTGGTGAGATTTGAATACATAGAACTTATTGGAAAATGAATGATTTTGCAACTGAATTGACGGAAAATTGATGCAAAAAAATTCGCGCAATGGAAATAATGATTGACGAAAAGAGTGGTTCGACATGAAGAACAAAAAAAAAAGGGAGGGTAAAACAGGTAGGGCTACGATACTAGAGTGGTATGACCTTTCACTGCGCACGTACCAGGCATGGTATATTTTTTTACATAGTAAAGTTCTCCTGCAAAACTACGAAGAAATAAAATGGGCTTAGCATGCAAAACTATTTCAAAATAATTATAGCAGACTAACATTATCTTCTCAGGAATCTACTTCATCTTAAATGAAGCATTTTAAATTGGACGTGACTTTTTTTCTCTCATTATTTCATTGATCTAACATTTGCTGCACATTCAAAATAAATTAAGCAATGACGTATTTGTCATTGATCTAACATTCGTTGTACATTCAAAATAAATTAAGCAATGACGTATTTGTCATTGATCTAACATTCCTTGTACATTCAAAATAAATTAAGCAATGACTTATTTGTCATTGATCTAACATTCGTAGTACATTCAAAATAAATTAAGCAGTGACGTATTTGTCATTGATCTAACTTTCGTTGCACATTCAAAATGAATTAAGCAGCGACGTATTAGGAACACGCCTTGTGAAAAACACCCCGTGTGCCGCAGACGGCGTGGGCGAGAGGCGCGGGGTCGCTGCGGAGGGACGCGCGCGACAAGGACTTGGCGGTGCTGGACGTGGAGATCGCTGCTCGAGGTGAGTGGCGCCTGCCTGCTTCTGTAGCGCTTCTGTGAGTATCGAGTGTGTCTTCCGCTCGTTTGTAGGCTGAACTTTGAATTAATTTCTGACGAAAAACAAACAAACAACAAAAAATGAAAAAGTGTTTCTTCTTTTGCGGTGGTTTGTTGATTTTGATCATAAATAATTAATCCAGCACATTTATTCTCCATGCATAAAATACATTCGAAAATGAGCGGCAAAGTATGCGATCTCGGTATATTAATCATAAAAATGAGAAATATTGCTCTTCTCCATGTACGATGAAATAATATGAAATGAGCTTCAAAATAGCAGAATTAGGTGCAATGTTTACGACGACTTATGTAATACTAATAAAATGGTATATGTGAGAAGGAAATGTCCTTAGAATTTTTTATCTGGAGAAAACATACAATATGGACGGTAGAGTATGAGAGCTTAATACTACGACTTTTTGCACTGGGTGTGGGCTTCTCAGGGAGGATGGAGGCCTTAGAGCTTAGTTAGCTACTATTTGCTGATGAAACAGGCCTCATGCTGACATTTCACAAGAAATTGCTGCCGTTATCGATGGAATTTGAAGATGTGCATAAGAAAAATAGCAAGCAGTGATTATAAGAGATGAGTAATGTAGCGTTCGTGTAAAATGACTGAAAACAATTGATTGAAAAAGCAGCCATTGCTAACATATTTCGTTAGTACCTTGTGATTGAACGTTACAAAAAATTTTGAATTTAGAGGTCAAGCATCCGGATTGTTTTACATCTGTTAAGCATGTCTGCAGAGATAAAAATAGTAAATCCCAATTAGAAAACGATGAAAGTGAAGTTCAAAAATAAGTCTAGGAATAAATTCAAAAGAAAAGCTGTGAGCAAAGGGCTCTGTAAAAATTCCGTTACAGTCTCGTAAATCTACGTATACAAATGCGTAAATGAGGCTGTGTGTTGGATAGTTTTGACGAAACTTCAGTCGCAAATTCACACAACGTCTCCGTAATGTTGCACAATGCCATGGATACAAAGCCCGCAACAAAGTCGAGACAGGGACGCTGCCGGGACACATGCGCCGCAGCTGCTGCAGTGCAGGTGCAGGGGCCACAGCCCCACAGCCCGGCAGCGCAGCTTTAAAGGTCGAATTTCGCAGAAGTGGGCGGCGGGCGCGCGTTAATCAGAGACAGCGACAGCCCCATGCCGTCACGCTGCCGTGCCCCCACGCGCCGGTACCCACATGCCTCATCCTCATGGCGTGACACAATGGCGTCTTGACTAAATACCATGTGATGTTCTCCAATGGTTTGGTCGTAGAAAATTCTTTATACCTTTCCCCAGTGTATCATCTGGATTTTTAAACCTACGGTATACAGGGTGTTCCTCAAAAATGGAGGCCGAAATAAAAATAGTTTAATTTAAAAATTATCAGCTGTATTTTATTCTGTTTCGACCTTGTTCGTTGAACGCTTTGTAACACGGGCTATACTTTTGATAAAAATTTCTTCAAAAATATTGACCTGTAATTACTGAAGGCTGTCAGAAATATATTTGCCCAGGAAAGTCAAACAATAAAGTGTACACTCTACAATTTTACTTCAGAGCAAATTTTTAAAAAATTAGCAATCTCATCTGTTCACTGAGCCTTGTCATGTATCTTTGATACCAATTTACGACACAAAGAACGTGCTAATTATGTATATTCCACTATAATCTCATTCGACTGTTTTAACCTCCCTACTACAATTTGACCTCCAGAAAAAATAATGCAATTAACAAGGGAGTAACGAGTAGTCGTGGTCACGAAGTACATTAGCACTATTTAGAAATGTTAAAGAAATAAAACGTTTGTTTCAAATACGTTTTCCAGGACGACCGTCGCGTGGTAAATCTTCAATCTGGAGAAACGTTCAAAAATGTATTCACAATGTACGTGAATTTTGTATGTACATTTTCTAATGTATTTCAGGATCAAAATCCTCGTTGTTCCTTTGTTACTTACATCTTTATTTTAGAGCGTTTAAAACAGTTTTATCAAATTATTAAGATAATGGGGTGTACATAATTAGCACGGTCTTTGTGTCAAATATTGGCATCACAGAGACATGTCAAGGTTCAATGAATAGGTGATATTGCAAATTTTTCTAAAACATAAATTACAATTTAAGTTGCAGCATGATGGCCTTCAGTAATTACAGGTAAATGTTTTTGAAGAAATTTTATGACAACGGATAGCATTTGTTGAGAAGAGTTCCACGAAGATTATGGTCGAAACAGAATAAAAATGCAGCAAATAATCTTTAAATTACATTATTTTCATCTTGGGTTCCGTTTGTCGTGAGTCACCCTGTGTGAAACAATTAAAGTTTCATTCAAATTTTAGATTAGTGTTCACATGGGAAAAATAATGTAGAGTTCGTATTGAAAATGGCTGGCAAAATGTAGAATATTTTACCGGATAATTTACGTGGTCTCAATGAGGATTTCGTTATCGCACCGAGATTTACATTTGACTTCTTCCATGAAACTTACTCTATAAACTTATTCTACGATAAAGACAGAATTTATATCAATGCAATGGCACGATCATATTCAAAAATGAAAAATCCTTCTTGTTACCAGGAAAAGCAAGAGTGCGATGGTGAGATGATCTTGAAAGGCCGGACGCTCTGACCTCCCTGTATTTATTTCACATTTCACGCTCTCATTTAGCGCCTAAGAACCGCATGTTTCCTCCATCTTTTCCATCCTACAGTTGTAGAGTGACTTCATCATTATGGTCCCTTTGGTCGATCGTATTTTCATTTTACGAACCCATCACCTGAGAATATCATTCCCCTTCTCTCACCAATCATGTCTGCAAATATTCCTATTCCGGTCTCTTTGTAAACATGTCTGAACAAACTCATAACTGTGCCACCAAGAGTCCGATCACGAGCTTCCGGGACGCAGAGTTACAAAGGTAAACTTTACGTTCATCTCAAACACCTCAAAAATTACTTAAAATTTTAAAAGTTAGTCATCGCACCCAACGAAAATGTCTGGAGTACAACCAGTGCCGACCGAATAAGTTACATTGAAGTTGACACTTATCGCTAATTTTGTGGGAGAAACGGTGATTGTATAAATTTTCTAGTTCTATAAATCCTCGAAATTATAAGCTAATCGCCTACTTTTGCGCAGCAAGACGGCGAAAATCTAGAGTTCACCAGGAACCTCCAGGCTTTTGAGGTCGAAATTCTTTGTGCACTTTTACACTAAAAGCCGTGTTGCCAGCTCATGTGCAACACTCTGAAAAAATTTTTTTTAGAGATTAGTGTTACATAGTGTCGACGACTCATGTATTTTTAAAATGCGCATTTTCCTACGAAGGAACTGTGAGAAGGGCTCAGAAGGAATTTACCTTCGCTCTTTTCAGGTTTCCTACGAATATAGACAAAGTGGCGACGGAGATTGTCAACTTAGCTCAGAAATTTAGGCTGAGTCACAGCTGTTGTCCCACGCTTGATCAACGTGCGCGTTAGGTGTCAACAAACAGAGGACGACGTCGCACTAGAAACTCCACCTGGTGAGAGCAGGTTGTTCGCCAAGTTTGTACGGCGGTTTCAGCTAAATATAATGTCAAAACAGCACATCATAATTCGTTTTAAGGGTTCACAAAGGAATTTAACATACAGGATTAACGATGCGGGAAGTAAGTTCGACATTCATTAGTTACCTAAGTGCGAAGTACAACCAAGTTTGGCATCCCACAGTTTTTTGCACGCCGGTGGTCACCCTAATGGGGTTAATCAGCACTGTTGCCGCCATCACAGCTGTGATCTAATGCAGGATCTCATTGCTCTCCTTGTGGCTGCATCCCGACCTCAAAGCCATCTATTTTATAATTCTGCGTGTCCATCCGATTTCCAGTGAATTACTTCGCATGACCATGGCGTTTCCTCTTCAGTAATTAAAATGGGATAAAAATATTGCATATGGTTCATTTCATGTACTCTAGTTTTCAGCTTAAACCAATGGAATGTACTACTCAGCGCTTTCCAATAATTCGATGGGAAAAACTCTGTCCTTCACAAAATTTGGAATTACATCAGCTGTCATGTATTTATATACGTACAATAACTGGGTATCTCACAAAAAACGAACCCACTCACAAGGAAACCTACTCTACATACGCTACGTTCTTACTTTTGTTCATAACTTTTTCTAATTTGATGCAAGAATTTGTTCCCGGTAACAATCTGATTGCGACTATGGATATTCTCTCTCTAATTTGGCATTTACAATTCGATTTGTTAGAAAACCGTCCTAAACATTTTTTATAAAGCGAATGCTTTGAATGAATTTATCGGTTTTAGTTTGTTAGAGCAGTGCTGAAATTTTACTTCGACTACTGGAGGATGAAACAAAATTTTAAGAAAATTATACGCCTTCCGGTGTCAGAAATATTTGCAACAAAAAGAGAAAACTGTCCGCGTTTTAGTGTCTTTTAACGAACTTCTGTTTTGAGTACAGTAGATGATTTTTTCAGAGTGTGTTGAACACAAATTTTAACATTTAATAAAAATAGGGTAATGGTTAATATAATTTTGTCTTTTTCATTTTCCAGATAATATTCAAAAGTTTTTAAATTACCCGCAGAATATGGCAAATAAAGATGATACTTATACAAAGTGCACATATTTCCGACAGACAAAAGGTTTGACAAATTCTGAGAGAAGAGCAGTATTGCAGGCACTTCTAGAGAGACCTACAGCCCCTCGGTTATATCAATCTAATCCCTTCAATGTCAAAAAGCACCATGTAATGTTGATGAGTTAATTGAAACAGTGACAGATAGCTTTGAAGAATTACAAAGACCAACACTGAACAAGATTTTCCTAATTTTGAAGCAGTCAATGGAACAGATTATTTTGGCTAACGGTAGCAACAATTGCATGCTTCAACATCTGTCGAAAGTACAGCTAGAAAGAAAAGGAATTTTTCCAAATTCTTCTTCTAAATATAGGGTCAAAAATGTTTCTTCTGTTGATACATTATTACTTGCATGTATTTAATTACAATGTAGAGTTTTTCCTTTATTTTTTATCGGATTAAAAATATTATTCATTGATGTTTATTCATTATCAATTTCATGTGCTGAATTACAAAATAAAGTTTATCTTTTTATTACATCCAGTAATTTTGTAAGTATCCGTTCTAAAAAAGGTTTACAATTGTTTTGGAACAAATGTTTACGACCAACTTCAACATTGATATGGACCAACTATTTCCGACTGGAGGGAGTAGTTTTTTGTAATATAGGACATGAAACATTAATTTATATGGCACATTAATTAACCTCACGTCCATCCTTATCGATGCATTTTTTATATTTCTCTCTCATGTCCATCATCGTCCACAATATGTGTGCATTGCTCGCTAGCATGTTGGTTTCAGTTTCAAAACGTCCTTCTAACTTGGCTAAAGTTTGCGGTGGTAATGCGTAACTCACTAAATTTAAATTACCTCATAAAAATTATCACAGGGTGTCATGTCCGGTGATTTTGCGGGGTATTCCTGTTCGTAGCCTATCTACATAATTATTCTGCTTGTTCCTTAGTTAGCTTGTTAGTCCATCCGTTATGCTCTCATCCGAGTTTGCAGTGTCATGAATACCGAATTCCTGAGTGTAACATTAAAAGATCGCTTTTAGATGCATTGATATGTTTGACATTTTATCAGGATAGGTTCGGTTAGGGTAGGTTAAGTTAGGTTAGGTTAGGATATAGGTTAGGTTAGCATAGGTTAGGTAATGTTGATGAAATTTTCCACGGGTATGGGTTTTTTATGATTGACATATTATTAGCATAGCTTCGGTTAGGTTAGGTTAGGATAGGATAGGTTAGTACATGTTAGGTTGGGATGGGTTAGGTTAGAATATGTTATGTTGGAATTTTTTAGGTAAAGTTGACTGAATTTTTGCACGGATCCACCTAGCTTAACGATGACATTGGGTAGGTTAGGATAGGATAAGTTGGGATGGGTTAGGTTAGGATAGGATATTAAGATATGTTAGGTTAGGATAGGTTAGGTTAGCATGAGTTAGGTAATGTTGGCGGATTTTTTTCAAGGGTCCACGGTTTTTTTTATGTTTGACATATTGTCAGGATCGGTTGTGTTAGGGTATGTTAGCATTGGTGAGGTTAGGTTAAGTTAGGTTAGCATAGGACGGAATTTTTTCACGGGTCCACGTTTTTTTATGTTTGACATGTTATCGGGATCGGTTCGGTAAGGATAGGATAGGTTAGAATATGTTTGGTTAGGATAGGTTAGGTTAGACTATGTTCTGTTAGAATTGGTAAGGTAATGTTAACGGAATTTTTTTCACGAGTCCACCTAGCCTAACGATAGCATTGTCCGTGTAATTTTCACGGGTCTTGCTAATTGTAATTATTCTTTGTGGAAGGAGGGTTTGCAAACAATATCTTGCGACAACACTCCGATGTCATTGCGTGCTCTCCTGGATCCACTAAATGTCGTTAAACCCTTCACCATAGGCTGTTTCGAACTTTAAAATTGTTGTTTTATTTAACTTCATATAAGAAAGCAATTTTAGTGTTGTAGAATATTATTTGATTCACAATATTATCGCCATACAAAGCAGTCCATAAGGGCACCTTATCTCGGCTCAATGAAACATCAAACGCAGCATTTGCAGGACGGCAGGTCTTTAGAAACTAATTTCAGCACTTGGGTTATTTTTGATATGGAAAGCTGTCACTTCTGCAATAAAACTCCCGGAGAAATTCAGTTCGTTGATTATAATAGAAATAATTACTAAATACTCGACATCAGGAGAGATATTGATCTAGAAGCCTCTTTCAACAGATACTTTTTTGAGAGAACTGTTATTCTTTCTGAATAATGATAGAAAAAATCTTTGAGGTTTTCTTTAAATAGTTTTCTGACATAACCACTGTTGCCATCAATTCTGGAGATTTTTAATCTTACATTATTACCTTCGTTTAGATTTCGTACGATACATACTCGAATGAAAATGTAAAGTGGTATATATCTTGCAATGAATTAGAATAAAAGTGACTGATTCGACACTTTTTAAAACAAGGATTTGGCACTTTTTCTTACATTTCGTATTGTAGGAGCCAACTAACTAAGAGTATGCACAATCTCTTCCGATTTTCAATGCTATCTTATACCTTTCCTATACTTTCCTCAGTCTCAACTGCTGATATTCTATACAACCTAATCTAACCTACCAATACACGTGATGTTCATCCCGACTCTGAATCTGCTGGGTTAATGTACCGAAAATAATTGTGGAGTTGATGAAGATTGTATCACAGATACGCTCATCACACACTACAGGCTGGTGGGTGTGACACACTGACGGACGGACGGACGGACGCGGCTCCTTTTATAATGGTGATGATGATATAATTTCAATCCTTTGTCTGAAACAACTGCTTTAGTTTAATGAACGTCGGTTTGTGATATAGGTTCCTGTACCTCATGTGTATAAATAAGAGCATGACATTTAAATAACGAGTATTATTGAAGTACTGTAGGCATGCTTGTTTTGATTCTGAATTTGAGGGTTTATGAGGGAAATTTGGGAAGTAGTGAAGCCTGTAACACCGATAGGTGCATCACACACTTTTAGGAGTTCACATAATCAGAGAGTAATGCTATTCAATTTGATTGCAACACATTTAAATAATTTACGTGCTTTATCAAGCACTGTCGAAAACAGTCATTTTTGATGAGCTTTGCACGCCAGTTTTTATCGTAATTCTGCCTAATATCAGTTAAATGCCAAGATACACGTCTTCAGTGAGATCATTTTATTCAGGAAAGTCAATGTATAAAAATATAAAGAAAGGTTTCGACCTCCAGGGTCATTATCAACCTGAAAACGAGTAGAAAAAACTAGTTAAATTTGACATTTAACTTATTTTTTCTACTCATTTTCAGGTTGATAATGACCCTGGAGGTAGAAATTTATAATTAGAATTTGCAAAAAGTAAACCATTTACATATATGCAATTCTACCCATGTTTCGTCCGTCGTCGGTCAACTCGTACGTTATGTTTTCAATGTTGTGAATTTATTTAAAATGAATCTCAACTTGCCGCATCACTATTAAGTAAAATAGAAAAACTCTTGATACCTAGTTAGAAGTAATAGTTACAATTCCTCGCGATTGACTTATAGTTATGTACAAATATTGTACAATACACATGCCAGGTAATTTTTCTTTGTACGCACCACATTTGCAGTAACTTAAGCACCGTTCAGTTATATATTTCTATACAAACTCAAAACTTGACCTTTATATGGAGCGGCAAGGATCGATCAGAATTAGGTTAGATAAGTTATTTAAGTTATGAAAATACTCGTAAATATTTCCATGAGTGCACGAGCTTAGGGTTAGGATAAGTTAGAATACGTTAGGATAATTTAGGTAATTTTAGGATAGGTTGGATAAGTTTAGTTAAAGTTAAGCAAGGGTAGGTTAAGTAATATAAGGATTGGTTAGGTGAGAACCTGTCAGGTTAAGAACGGGATAAATTTGGTAAGATCGGTTGAGACAGAGTCGGATGCGATACTTATGCTAAGCTTTAACAATGATTTTGAATTTTTTGACAAGTCGAGCTAGGTTTTATTATTAATTATTTAAATAGACGCATAGATATTTATAACTATTTATATAATGAATTGCCTATCGTCACAATGTTATTTTGCATAACCTCCATTTTACTCGGTACCACTTGAATACCGTTCTGCTTCCCATTTGTTTCCGAAGGAAAACAAAAAAATTTCTTATAAGGACGGAGCCATCCCGCTTGCCGTATCATCAGATTCTATTGCGATATTATTGGCTGTGAAATTTTCCAGGCCTTACTAGTTAAAGATAGTTCAAGTTCATGATCGTACACAAGGAACAGCTGTATCCGCACTGCATCAGCAACGAGTTTTCTTATCAAGTGAAGGCTTCTCAAAAAGCATTTCCTAAATACAGCCCATACGAAATGGGCAGAAGAAATCTGAGAAATGCAACAAATCAATCGGAACAAATATAAACACCGGATCATTAAAAAGGCTGAAAAATTCTTGACATTCTGAATCTAAATAAAGAATTGTCACTGCTGAAATTACTGACAACTATGGCATTACTACTACCAAGTGTCAAACTTTATTTTATTTAAAAAGTTAAAAATGTTTATCCAGCTTTGTCAATGGAACAGCAAGAAACAATTCCATTTTTAACTTCCTGTCTAATCAACCCTGGTTAGGTACAGGGTGACCGTCACTTTGTTTCACAAAATTTAACGTAAGATCAAGACCGTTAAAATTAAAGCCCTTTATTCAAAAACTGTGTAGTAGAAAGTGCTTCATCAAAGAATTACAAGGACATGAAATTTGAAACGTAACTGAGAAAAATCCTTACTTTAAGTGCGACAGGAAAAGGAAATATAGAACGTAAAGCATTTTTATAATGAACTCAAGAAACAGAACAACAACAGCCCGTATTATTATGACCACTGGAGAAAGATTTTTAAGTACGCTCAAGTGCTTACAAATGATGTTCAACAAGACGCCCATCTGTTGCCATGCAGGCCTCATAACACCGATGCAATGATTGCCTGACGCGATCGAAGACAGCTGCAGTTCCACGAATCCTTGTGGAGGCTCCAACGATTCTATCGACCAATTTTTCATCGGAATGAATCGGTGTTTCGTGTACCAAACTCTTCAAAGGTCTTCAGGAGTAGAAATCTAGGGGCGTAATATCAGAAGGCCTTAACAGCCCCTTGAAAATTTCAAGTCCTCGTAACGCTTTAACGACTTATTTTCGACCTCACGGTTATTGAGTCAAAAGTGTTTATTTCAACGGTTCCAACCTTGTGTTAAAGTTTGTTCATGAAAGTACGGGTCACCTTGTATAATTAATGGTCAGGTTAGATTAAGTTAGGATGGATGACGCTAAGATATATTAGATTGAATAGTTAAAGTTCTGAAAAATTTGGTTGTACAAGTAAGCAAAATACGAGAGAAATTTCATGCGAGCCCAGCTAGTTGTATATACTTTTCTTTTTTAAAAAGCATAATTATTCAAATTACGAGCGATATTTTGTGAAAGCATACTATGACTACATGAGAACTGAGGCTGAGCTTCGATGTCGGATCTCTTCTCTGAAAAACTGCTCTTGAACGTTGGATTCACATTCCTTAGGGAAATCAGCTCGACAATTTATTTCCTAGCTGCAGACCAGGGCGCAAATGCTCCAACTCCGCTCCTGGGATCCCAGCAATACCACAGGAATAGACTTACTTTCAAGTCGGGGTCGCCGGAGTCGCATGTTTTAGGGGTGGAGTCGTAGTTGGAGTCGTTTTTCCGAAAGTAGTGGAGTCGGAGCCGTTCATTCGAATATGGTGGAGTCGAAGTTGGAGCCACAATTTTATGGTACCATCGACTCTATTTTATGCTAAAATCTAGTTATCATGGTTTAAAACCGAATGAAAACGAAACACAGTTGAAATTCTTTTCTAAAAAGCCAATAAATGTGCAATGTGTTTGTTGAAAATTTTGCTCTAAAGTACGAAACAGCGCATCTATACCTGTTACCTAATACTGCTTTTGATATCTAGTCATTGTGGGTTCGTACACATACATATTATACATACGAGTACGAAATAAAGTTTTCATATAGGAGTGATAATGCATCTTCTACAGTTAAAAAGTATAAATTAGAAACGTTCACTAATTAAAATGATTTTTAAATCAGCTGTCTTTGCTATCATTTTTATTTTGAAACTTGCACGAGTGCTCCAACCTAACTTAATCATAAGTATAAATTAGTCTTTGGAAGTATCGCAAATCCATTCTTTTTCATTTTGTCTTCTTTACTTCCCCATCAATAAATGTAGAGGAAGTAAAAACTAGTTATGAATGCGCTGCAAGATACATGCAAGGCAGCTCAGCTGATGCAATACATTTTACTCAAATGAAGAATGGCAACTCTGTATGCTTCTATAAATGTGCCAATACTCTTTACCAGTGATTGGCAATAACAGTTTATTCTAGTCTTTAGGTTGTGCTATGATGTATTGATTGATAATGACTCGTCTTTGTAGAAACCTAAAGTTATCTTATCATAAAAATTTATTGTCTTTAGGGTATGAAATATTGTTAAAGACTAGTCTTAGCCAAATCTCAAACTATGTTCTAATACCTAATGACATCTAGTTGTCAAGTTATGTTATCGCTGTTGACAATGGAAATTTGATTAGCTTATTTTAATGTTAATAACTGGAATATTAGTTTGTTTTTCGGTAATCCGTAGTGCTTACATACATCACATTGATCTCTTTGTTTTGTTTACTAACTTGTCTTTAGGTCAATTTAAGATGGATGTATTAATAATGGAAATTCTGCACATTTCTAATTTTATACTTTCAATGTTGTTTAGTTCTTTCAGAGTTATATGGTATTCCATTATATCATGATCATATTTTATTTTCATCTTCTGATCACTTCATTATTTTTAAGAAAGCCTACGCTAAAATGAAGATCTTTATAATCAGGTTTTTATAATTTTAAAAACTGATATGGCATCTGCTTTGCGCACTATATAATTAATTATTTGTTCATAAGAAAGATTTGGAAACGATTTAAGATAATATCGGTATTGGGATGTATGAAAGATGAAAATACAGTGTAAACTTGTTGCAGTGAAAGAAATAACACAGTACTAGCAAAAAACAGACTTAGTCACACACTCGTTGTAACTGAGAACAATGCTCTGGAAGGTTTGGCGTAAAAATGACGAAGCTTTCCTGCTGAAGAACACTGTACCAACAGTTAAACACAATAAAGTGTAATATTACTCACTGTATGAATAATTTTGCCTTACCGTGTTTTTGAAGTTCAGCTTGTTAAATCTTTCAAAAATAATGTTTTGTTCTAGAAACTTCGTATTATTGTCACTAATATGTGCTTCAGACCCTGTGAAAATCTTATGCCTGTGGCAACAAAAGTTTTTGAGTAAATCTGGAAAATTTTGAAAGACGAGGGGTGTACGAATAATTTCGTCGCTAACTGTATATGTAGCTGTCACATAACACAGTGTTAAGTATTGATATGACATCTGTACTGCATTGTTAATTACTCTCGTAGTGTAGATACAAAGAATGGAAGGCAGTGCAAATCGTGCCTGCCTTAGCTACAAGTATATCAAAATTTTTGGTACTTCGAGCATAGTAATTGGACCAACTATTATAATTTCGTTGGCTTTGGTGCATACTTGGATACTTGTTCGGAGAAAAAAATTGTTGATGCTGATTAATACTCGTACTTCCCAGGATAGGCACTGCCTACCTCAGCTACTCAAAGAGCACTTAATAATATATATATTTATGCGAGTTTATGTATTTGTATAAATTATATTTTAATTAAATATAATTAATTTTAAACCTTAACTTTTAACATTGTTACTAATTTATATATAATTTTAATAAAGAATATAAAAACTAGCATACAAATCGCAATTCTAGCAACCATTAAGAAATATAATATTCATCTTAAAAATTGTGAATAGATGAGTTGAAGTCACAAAATTTTGAAAAGGTGGAGTCGAAGTCGGAGTCACAAATTTATTCCTCCGATTCAACAACCCTTTTAAGCCCGATCCAGTGGTAACTGTGATACCAAACCCTCCGAGTTGACGCATAATTAGTACGAAGAGACTCCCATTAGTTATTAGAGACTGATAATTTGACGTTTCATTTAAGAAGCCCACGTAGAAACAACGCCTGGTACAACAGCCGTCAGTACAGGACTGTGCATGGACTGTTTAGTGTGTAGACCACAGCAAAACAGTGCAGAGCGGTGAGAGTGTTTTGTAACACTACCGTCACCCCACCTCCGAAAACGGCGTACTCTTTCAAGCTGCAATTGCTTCGGGAAAAATGTTTTCAAATGCAAAGTTTGAATGCGTATTTTTACAACTTCCGATTCGTTTCTTTTTACGTTTGGTAACATCGGTATAAATTTCAGTCAATAAATTATTTTGCTAATTGCAAATAGAAGTAACTGAAATTAGACAGTGTTCAGGTATTTAATTATGAGGATGGAAAAAAGAGACAAACAGACCAAGCAAACAATCAAGTGAGCAATAACAATGAATTATTCTGTACGGGGAGACACCGCTCGTATGATTTAATACTCCAGGTACACAGGACTAGACGAGATGTCATGGTACAGAGATCGCACAATACCATGGTAACTGCACAGTATACAGAGCAGGTTATGAGGTGTACAGCGCAGGTTATGAGGTGCACAGCGCAGGTTATGAGGTGCACAGCGCAGGTTATGAGGTGCACAGCGCAGGTTATGAGGTGCACAGCGCAGGTTATGAGGTGCACAGCGCAGGTTATTAGGGGNGTGTACAGCGCAGGTTATGAGGTGCACAGCGCAGGTTATGAGGTGCACAGCGCAGGTTATGAGGTGCACAGCGCAGGTTATGAGGTGCACAGCGCAGGTTATGTAATGGATGTCCTTTTCTTTGTTCCACCGTGTCGCCAGCATTTATAATGATCGTCGTTCTTTTTTCTGCAATGCGCTGAAATCCCACACCGCTGTCATCCATTGTAATGATTGCATGTTATATTATTCGCTGGTGCGTGATCTTTTCGTATTGTTTAATCGTCGTGACATTTTTATTCGCCACACTAATATATTTTCTATTCATTATTAATCCTGATACAGGATAATTCGAGCTTCCACCACCCAAATAGGGAATAACTTGTATTAAATTAATGTTATATTTAAATGATATGATATTTTAAGTGATCTTCGGTAACGTGTTCAGCGGTAATTCATTTCAAAGCTTTAACATTCATTTCTTTTAAACGGTCATCCTTCTTTCCTCTCCTTACTCATCTCACCACAAAAGGGTAAATAAAAGACATCTTTAAATGAAAAGGGAACAGACGTAGATGAATGTTATCAACTCCATGATAGAATACGTATTATACATACTTAGAAGATTGAGTCAAGAGCATCTAGATAGGCATGGTAAGAGGCGAATACTCATCTGGTTTGTGGGTGACTGTTGACAGACTGATCTCTCGCACCCGGTCCACAGTCTCAGCGTCATGGTTGACAGTTGACGTTTGACGTTTGAAGACACGATCACTTTTATATGTGAGGGCGCGAATGTGTTAATTGATATTTAAGTGGGCGTAGTAGGATTCGTGATTTATCTTTAATCGCAAGAGGTATACCCTCAATCCAAGCTGGACCGAGGCAATTAGCGTTCACTCTTGTTTCTCGATTGCTCGCCCGTACCCTACTGACCGTCCCTCGCATGGCAACGGTGCGACCTACTCGGTCGGCGCTCCTTCCTGAGATGCTAATTTGGATTTTTGATATTGACGCTCTATTATATAAACAGGAGTTACTTCCTAAAACAATTCAAATACATGGAGAGTTAATTCTATAAATGTAGTTACACTAAAATCCCCATTTAGAAAATATCACAATTAAAAAATATAACATGTAATTGAACGTCGATGTTCCTGGCATTTTCTGTCGTCACCTCCAGGTCGTATCGGTGTCCGTCCTGGCGAGTAGATCCTTCTAGAAGGTATGTGATGATATTCTCGCAGACTCAGACTTACTTGGCTCTTTTAAAACTTTTATGGAATGAAATGCTGGCCAGTCACCTCCTCCAGTTCTTAGCGGTGTTTCCTTTTTTCTTTGATCGTAGATCATAGACAGTTATACTGAAGAGTATAACAGTTAATGAGGTGCACAACGCCGGTTATGAGGTGCACAACGCAGGTTCTGAGGTGCACAGCGCAGGTTATGAGGTGCACAGCGCAGGGTATGAGGTGCACAGCGCAGGTTATGAGGTGCACAGCGCAGGGTATGAGGTGCACAGCGCAGGTTATGAGGTGCACAGCGCAGGTTATGAGGTGCACAGCGCAAGTTATGAGGTGCACAGCGCAGGGTATGAGGTGCACAGCGCAGGTTATGAGGTGCACAGCGCAGGTTATGAGGTGCACAGCGCAGGTTATGAGGTGCACAGCGCAGGTTATGAGGTGCACAGCGCAGGGTATGAGGTGCACAGCGCAGGCGCAGGCCGTGCAGGACAGCATGAATGAGAGGCCGCGGCAGGAGCTTTAAAGCTGATGCCTCGTTGCTGCAGGCCGACCTCTGCCACAGTCTGCAGGCCGGCCTCTGCTGCAGCCTGCAGGCCGGCCTCTGCCACAGCCTGCAGGCCGGCCTCTGCTACAGCCTGCAGGCCGGCCTCTGCCACAGCCTGCAGGCCGGCCTCTGCCACAGCCTGCAGATCAGCCTCTGCCGCAGCCTGCAAATCAGCCTCTGCCGCAGTCTGCAGGCCGGCCTCTGCCACAGCCTGCAGGCCGGCCTCTGCCACAGTCTGCAGGCCGGCCTCTGCCACAGCCAGCAGGCCGGCCTCTGCCCCAGCCTGCAGGCCGGCCTCTGCCACAGCCTGCAGGCCGGCCTCTGCCACAGCCTGCAGGCCGGCCTCTGCCACAGTCTGCAGGCCGGCCTCTGCCACAGCCTGCAGGCCGGCCTCTGCCACAGCCTGCAGGCCGGCCTCTGCCACAGCCTGCATGCCGGTCTCTGCCACAGCCTGCAGGCCGGCTTCTGCCACAGCCTGCAGGCCGGCCTCTGCAACGGCCTGCGCTCGTTGAATGGCTTGCGTCAATAAAGTGAAATATAATAAGGCTGAAATAAATTTTTAATTGTGCATAGTTTTTCAATTCATTACACCACGGCATTCATTCTGCAGACCTTGCGGGGTAATTTATAGGAAGGTGAAGCTGCCTCATGTCACTGGAGGCATTTGCACATTTACTCATTTTAAATTAACAGAGTTAGCCTCGGAATCTCTGCGTTTTCTATGTGGAAGCTACAAACGATAATACGTGCCTGACACGCCTCTGATGAAAAAAAAGGAACAAGATTAAATTACCTGACAGCTTATGTAAACTAACATCATTTAAGTAGAAAAATAATCCATTGAGCTTAAGAATGAGATCCATACTTTACATTTACTGGAAGCCTTTAAAATTTAGAACATTGCGAGAAAATTTAAAAAAAAAACATCGGCATCTTAGGATGCTTTATTTCCAATCAAGCCTGATACATATGATCTTGAGCATTGTTTTTTCAAATGTCTTATAAGTAACACTATATATAGGACACCATGACGGTTCCCCCGTAAAGCCGGTATCCATTTCCGACACCTGGGTTGAGTGGGGTATTGTGCTTGAGCTTTCCCTTATACCCAACGGGGAAAATCGCCGCGCCAGCACCGGAATACGAACCCTCGTCTCCAACATGCAAGGCCGATCCCTTAATCACTGTGCCACTGCGAGCACAAATGAACAAATAGAATAGAAAAATGTATATGGGAATAAGTTCCATCATCAGTTCTGTGGAACATCATTACATCACTGAAATAAAAGATTAAACAATAATGAATTAGTGACGATAAAAACTGAATTTCAAAAAAATTCAATTACGCAAGTGTAATTAATTGACTATTTCCTAGGGATATGAGCTTTCTATATTATTCTTGTGTTTTTTGCTAAAATATATGTAAAGATTTTGGAATCCTAAAATGAATTGAAGTTGATGCTGATTCTAAGACTTTGAGCTTGGTAGTTAATATAGGAACGTTGCACTTTCCAGTATGATTGCGCTTTGCGGAATTAGATGAGTAAGCTAGCTAAATCCCAGCGTGAAAATTTCAATCATATTACTCCGCTTTTCTGATATATAGTAATAGCTTCGCAGCGTCATGTCGACGTACGACGCTGTGCGCTGCATGCAACTGTAATTATTGTAAGCCAAAGAGGCTCACATCTCAGTGGGAAGCATATAGCCATGTTAGAAAAAGGAAGACACCCCAAAATTATTAACGAAAATGACGAGTAACTAAAAAATTCTGAAAATATTTTGCACACCGTCATATTACTTTACGTGACAAGTTCTTGGAATGCGCTCTAAAATACAGAAATGAACAATATATATATACAGGGTGTTTCAGAACACAAGGTACAAAACTGCACACCAAGTAGTAAATGGCAAAAAAAAACTTTTTCTGCTGTCAAATTTTTCGAAAACAAGTTTGGGTTTTTGAGATATTAGCTGTTTATTGTTTTAAATATTAGTGTCCGAAATTACCTGAATGACAGGTCAATTTCCTAATTGGTGGATCGGGCGAAATGGTCCTGTTGTCCTGTTGAAATGGTCCTAGATCTCCTGACATGACTCCACTCGATTTATTTTTTTGGGGGGGACACGTGAAGGGCCTTGTTCATACTACACCCATTGAATCTGAGGAAGATCTCGTGGCCAGAATTGCAGTGGCTGCTGGTGAGATTTCTGAAATGTCAGACGTGTTTCCTAATTTCCGGGAGTCGTTAAGGCTAAGATTTGAAAATTGCATTGATGTAGGTGGAATACATTTTAGACAATTTTTGTAAAGTAAATTCTAAATAAATTTTGCGAGTAATTGTGTCATTAAATTTCATCCTTTAAAACAATAAACAACTAATATTACAAAAACCCGATTTTTTTTTAAATTTCATAGAAGAAAAAGTGTTTATTATGTCATTTTCCTCTCAGCAATTTTGTCCCTCTTGTTCTGAAACACCTATTTAGTCTTCTTTGTTTTCAGTTATTTTCTGCGACGCTTATTGCTTCATCAATTTTTTCTACAATTACATTTACCTCGCCTGGAAGATGGCCACCTTCTGCTTATTGTTTGGAATTGGATGATTTTTTGAGAACGAATTGCATCGTGCAATGCAAAGGCACGTTTAATTTAAGAAGTAAAATTGGTCCAATGTAGGGACTGCTCAATTTAAGAATACAAGAAATCGAGTATTAGCCGAACGTTTACTTCACTGGGCAGTAACGTCATGCCTAATAATACGTTTTTTCCTGAGCTAAAACGCTAAACTTTGTTAAGTCAACATCTACATTCCCTCACATCCTTTCTCCTGTTCGTTCCTTCAATATCCCTCCCTCCATCTCCTATTCCTCGTACCCTCCCCCGACGGCGCAACAGGCACCTCATGTTTTGCCCGTTTCATGTGAGTGATGATCTACAAGACTCTCATGTGTGCTGAACAACGCAGAGCTTTGATAGAGAACAGAGCTCGGTGTGGCAGCTCAAAGTTGGGTTACGGCGCCGTGCTGCGTCTTGCGCTACTGCCACCATGCGATGTAGTGCAGCAGCGATGTGGTCGTGAAACATTCACTATGTCTCATTTTAATGCCAGCTCTCAGCGGGAGTGCAAGTTGGGTTCCTTGCGACTACCCTCATGAGGTATGGCAGTAGAGTGAAGCTGTTGAGAATTTTCCTTAAGGAAGAAATAAACACTCATTTTAGTGCTGTCATAAATCACAATCAGGGTTCAACTTGGACACTTAGCCTTGGCGACATTGTATTCTTGTTTTTCTTCTTAGTTACTGGGTTTGACAGGCGCTAGCTTTCAACTTAGTAGCTCGCTACGCGTCATTCATTTTACCACACAGTTGCGCCATGCCCACATCCAAATGATGTTCTGCAACTCTTCCAAAATAACTTGAAGTTTTTAGAAAAGGTTCGAATGATTGCTGTGGTTAAACAATTTTTGTTAGCTCTTTTGTCAAATTTTGGCCGCGAAAGTACGCATTCGTTTGCTAGATTTATAATAATTAACACATTTTACGGGCGCAAAAAGACAACATCGTGTTCACAAAAGCACTTCGCGTAATTGCCACAGTAAAGCACTTACTCAGCCCAGCGTTGAGCTCATCTCTCCTTGCCACACTGCCGATAGGGCGAGCCTTCAAAACAATTTCTTCAGCGGTTCTCGTCGAAGAAGAAGGAGCAATTATGAAAGACATCTATTTGCGTCAATTTTTATTTTAACCCAGCGTAGAACCGACTCGGTGCTCTATTTTCATTGTAATTCTTCAAAATTGAACTGCCAGTCCTTTTTGGAGCTGTAACCTCGGAGAGGCACGGGTGGGGAGACGAAGGCAATTTGGATGCAAGCCAGCAGGTGGGGCAACTCTCGCCCTGTCGGCTTCTGGAGTCCACGCTCTGAAAATCAATAGAAGACAACCTATGACGTGCTTTAATTTGAAATTGTTGGCCGCACAATTGAAAAATTGCTCAATAATTTCATGCTTGTTGCTACAGAGTCAGTGCCATAATTTATGCTGTATATAATTGACCAAAGTTTAGCAAACCGTCTAGGCATGTCTTGTAAAGAATCCATTGAGTATCAGTTGGTTTTACTGTTGTACAGAACGTTAACAGCCTTTTCTCATCGTTCTTATGTTGCCCAGGTGTTTTCATTCACTTTAGATTTTTTCATCTCTCGTTCCCTTTTCGATGCATTTCCTACTTAACCTTAGCTTTTCTCAATGGAAGCGCAGGATTTTTTTCAGCATCGTCGACTATTGTGATTTTGATGCTTCTTGTATTTGTACTCTGTGCTCCCTCTCATGCAATGGCCGCTTTTAGTAATGAAGACAAATTTGAAGCGTAAAATTTCAAAGTGGCCTACCTTTGTGACGTGAATGAGCCCCATAAGTGTCACCCATAAAAATTACATGCTGTAAAGGTAAGTCTTAAGCTGCACATAATTTTACGACTTTCTACTCTCCAGAATGTCCATTGCATTCCACAGTATAAACTCCACGTCACAAATAAGTCGCACTAAGTGCCAAAAAGAATATTTATGGTTCGGAGACAGCACGACTTTTTAAAATTTATTCACAAGCACGAATGTTACATTGAGGTGGAGATTTGTCCATTTCAGGAAGCATATTGTTATAATGGACAAAAATACCTATTTGACAGAATACATATCGTTTGTTAGTATAATGAGGTATAAGAATGTGCCCAAGTTGCAAATCGATGTAAATTATTTTAGGGCTGACATGATCCATCGGGCTTAGGAGTGACTGATTTAAAGCAGCAAACAATCCTGAGATTTAACTGTAAGATACTATCTCAGTGGCTGGTCTTGGCGCTTTAACCTTAATGAATCAATTAGTTATAAAGCCGACAAACAGGCTTATTCTTACGAGGAGAAACACAACTCACTAACAAATTGACAGGGCAATTTATTGAGAGATTTGTGTAGGTTATGGTTTTATTAAAATACTGTACGCTCGGTATATGAGGTCATGTTAAATGTTGCCTGTGTTCACGCTCATTTCATTTTATTGCTTACATGTTATTTAGCCTAATTTTACGTTTGTCTAATATTTACTGAATTTAATTGCATAGCAACATTTACTTTGTTCCTCGTGGAGCACAGATGCTCTCCCATGCTCTTGTAATGGACGTTGTCTGTTGCCTCCATTGTAATGGATCTTAGTTGTTTGGATCCCACCGATGATTCACCATTGTAATGGACGTTGGTGCGCTATCCCACCGAGTCGCCATCATTGTTTTGGATCATCCTTTTCCACCGCTGCTGTCATTGTTTTGTTCGCGTTTTGATTTCACCGCTGCACGCCATCATTGTAATGGATGTTTTTTTTCTTTATTCCAGATTTGGTGATTTATTTCAAACGCGACACAACATCGCAAGTTAGATTGATAATTTCTGAACGAATCATATTCTTTTAGGTATTATTTTGCCGCCACCAGCCCGATATTTGGGCAAATAATATTTATAGTTAATTAATCATTAAAACGGTCGTCATAATTAATTAATTATCTCTTTTTTTCGGTAAGCGTGAGGTCAGAGATAAAGGCTACTATTCATGTGCATTTTATCATTATTTCATCATCATCATCATCGTCATCTCCTCATCGTCTCTTCCTAACTTACAAAGGAAATTAAAGACACGAAAGGTTATAAAGATTCGTTATTGACGCAGACATCTATTATATCACAATGCTGTTGAGGGAGAAGCTGGTAAGACACATAGTAAATATGTTAACTTATCTGCGGGATCCAGTTTGGGCGTTGATGAAGTATGCGCGAGGAGGCTGGTTGCTTTTACGATCCGTACTCACGATTAATTATATTAACACGAATCTTTTGGTAATTTACAGTCAATTGTCACTTTTACGATCGTTCAAAACAACGCGGGTTCATCGCCGAAGGCGATGGCGATGAACCGCAGGGGAAGACACCAATAAGTTTTATATGATCTTGTACCGTTTCTCTTTAATATCTAAGTTATTGAGGGAACCTCCTCAGGCGAACCCCTGCGTTAAGCTCATTTTACACCTGCCGTTTGGAGCGTCGGTATGGAGCGACGGTGAACTTGCTACAGCTCCTCCGACGAGAGGATTGAGCGTCAGTGCACACCGGCTTCCTTTTACATTGCCGCTCAATACGACGCTCCTTCCTCGAGACAGAAATCGTCAGTATTGCTCTTGCAATACTGACAGAATACTTGGTAGAACAATTTGCAGAATACATACAGAATAATTTGCAGAAACGAAACGCTAATAGACTAAAAAACTTAAATGCTACCCAATCACTTTCAAAAAACACTGTAAATGGAAAGAAAAAATAAATACCAATTACTCATTCGTAGGTGTATTTTTTACTTTTCGTTGGATTTAAATAGTGTTCTAATGACGACTGCCGAAAGTTTTCCGTGTATTTGAAGTACTTTTCTTGAGAGCAATGTACATTGTGCAGTTTAATTACGCTGTAATTAATTTTACGTTTACACACGCAGTGTATATTTCTTCGATTTTTTGAATAGTGAGAGCTATTTCCTATCTTGGCCTCTCAGAGTTTGAATTTTCATTTTAACCATTGTAATATCAAAGTTTGGGAAGTGAGATGCTATCATTTTAACAAGCATCTTCTCTTGACATTTTTTTTTATCCTCTGCGAGCTTAACGTTCCATAAACATGGAAATTCTTTAAATAATTTTTCGATAGGAGTTTTAATTTCTTCCTTGCTCCGTAATATGCAAGCCATGACTCACATTCTCTCTATAGTCTCAAGTACTGCTGAACGCTGTTGACTGGCAGTGCACACCGCCAATATTTAGCATGCTGAATGTTGCCGCTCCTTACTGTGAGCGTGGCAATAAGGGCCATTTTGCATTGCTGTGGGCGGAGCTTATTTGGCTGGCGGGATGGAGCGACGGTGTGGAGCGCGAAGACACCGTCAGTGTAAAAGGGCCTTAAGACTCTCGTTGCCCACACCGCTTGAGGAGCCGAGGGCGCGTCTCCACGTTAAGGAACAAACATGTTACGAACAGACGTGTTACGATAGCAGTTAATTGTTAATAAGTGAAAAGCCCACGATAGTGATAAACATTAATTAGGATCCCGCATTCTATCTATAGAAATGAATAATATCCTAGATGATTAAGATTCCAAATACAAGAATTACATTGGGATAGAGGAATGAGAAAGAAGTATCTGATAACTTGAAGTTGTAGTTCCTCAGCAGCGTCGTGGTGGTGATGTGAAGAGGGAAGCTGGTGGTGATGGTAAGGCGTGGCGTCGTCTGGTTGTAGAAGATGTTGTAGGCGATTTTTCGTGAAATGGCACGAGAGGCAGATTGAGGAGTTGATTCGAAGTTGTGCTTATCCGCGAGATTATATCTTTTAGAGGATCTTTTCGAGGAGATGAATGTCGTTGGCCAGACGTAGCATTTCAGTATTCCTCGTAGCGATTCCTTTAAAATTATAGATATAGGGCGATTTTATCGTGAGAATATAACACTCTCTCTTAAGTAGAGATGGTCGTCACATCGTATCTTTGTGACGTTCCCCGAGTAGGAGGCAATCTTTTGTTCAGCATTACTGCTTCTAAAAGAACTATTCATAGGGCAAAGTATATTCTAAGTGTTGTCTAAATACATTTACAGTTATGACATTTACTGTTATTTTTCTTTATTTACTGTTTTTTCTGCGAAAATTTAAACTACGTAGGCCAGAAATAAAAGAACTTCAAATTCATTGAGCGATTTCACTCAGTTCAGATTAAAAAGATTATTAATCTGCAAATGCTACAGGTGAATTGCTCATACTTATTTTAAATTTAAACAATTTAACATCGAAGGAGAAATTGCTGTGATTTACGTTGATTGTAACGCCTGATATTAGAGACAGGCAGCGAAATCACCAGCTGAAGACGTGACTTCCCATGGCCCACGGAAGTGCGAGAACAGTACCAATCGGTTATGTCACTTAGCTTTACTCCCTGCTCGTGATAGACGCTGAAAAGCAAGCTACCCGCATTGACGATAGACGTTACTCAAGTCCAGCTTAAAATAACATTGGAAATTTTGACGAATTTCCAATTAGAAGTGCTCTAGCAGCGACCACGTGAAACTGAAACCCACAATGCAATACCTGTCACGAAATTACAACATTACAAAGAAAGGTTCTTATTTTGCATCCAGCACTGTAGAATTTCTGACGACCGTACTCTAGCTGGTCTAGTTGTCAGAGTTAGCCGGTCAAAAATTTATTTAGATAAAGGTGAGAAGTTGAGATTCTACAGTTTTAAAGTTCTGTTTTAGTCACTAGCTGTACGATTGTAGAAAATATCTGTACAACGATAACATACGCAAAATAATATGTTTCTACCAGAAACAAATAAGTGTAGGTGTAAGTGTACAACCCAAAATCATAGGTTATAGAATAATAGATGTATAAAACGTACACATAATTAAGGGTACACGGTTAACTGTATAAGAGTTAGTCAACACGCATGAATAGTATTCTGCATGCCTCCGGTTAGTGTGTTTTTCCGGCTCTCATGTTCACTACTTTATAATGTGTCGGTCGGGTTGTCATGTTTACCCAATCATCATGTGACCGCTTGTCATGTTAGTTTGGTTATCAATTGACCGGTTGCGTAGAATTATATGGTTCGTTCCTATTTCTAGGACAGAATAATTTTGGACCTTGCAGAAAGTGTTTAATTTTCTATATTTTTCGTGTTTTACTTAATCGCTCGACCAAGATGCCGGCGCGACACGTACAATGCAGCGGACAACGGAAGTCCATCCTCGTAGCGAAGTCGAATTTCTTCGAAAATTCGATTCGACTTTGGTTCAGTTGTCGAGTTTCGTTAACCTTCTACACTTTTGTTCTAATAAGAGTTTTTGAAAGTTTTCGCCATCACAGAGTCACACTTACTAGACTCTTGCTCAACTCTACGTTATCATGCGCACAAAAAAGAGTTCTGCCTTTTTTATGCCGCATGTAGCTGAGCTCTTACAGTGAACACGGGCTAAGGCCATTTATTTCATAATTGCTGTAATTAGACGCGCTTCACTAGACGATATTTTGCCTGCAGGAGCCCGTGACCACTCGCGTTAGTAGGCTAGAGATTGCTACGTTACCGTCCTTCAGTACAGACGACTTCGGATTGCTAATTCATGAATAGTGTCTGGTCAGGTGATAGTCTGATATTACGACTGGTCGGAGAGTGATAGTTTTATATTGCGACTGGGCGGATAGGTGGAGTCGGAATCGTGGAACTATTCCGTAGCCTGTTTCATGAAAAATTGACACATGATTAATTTTTTTTTTTTGCATCTAATGTGAAATTAAAACACTGTGAAATATGTATGATACTTTATTGCTAGATCATAAAAAATTAAATAACCGTGCAGACTTGCATTTAATCCTTAAACTCGTGAGGAAATGTACTGTTTCGCTTTCTCTTTTTCTTTACGCTGTACTGCAACTTTTACTTGAATTAGCAATGTTTCAGCTCTGGAAAGTTAAATGGGAAATGGATTGAAATAAAATCAGAAGTAGAATGTTGATTGAAATACATAGCTAGCTGCAAGGTTATATATTTCATCTGAATGCAACAATTAGCTATTTAAATACTGCTCAAAACAACACACGTACGAGTGAAGCGAAAATGCAATCCATTTCGTGTTCCATGATACTTTACATTTGATGTCATTGAAGGAAAGGGCATTTACATCTAATAAAAATCAAAACGTTCATTACATCTCGATTAATTTCTGCATTTACACAATGAACTCCTGGCAGATGTGCTTTGTTTTCCTGAAGTGAGCTGAGGTAGTGAAGGACCCACAGCTCGTGCGGCTGGCAGCCTGACGCTGCAAACGCCAGTCGCCAACCATGAACCACCATCAGAAGTTGTAGTACAAAAATGCCGAATGCAAGAGTCAGTGAGTGCGAGGCAGTTGTTTTGTGAGGGTGTGTGACACTCGCTCATACGCATAACGCCAATGAAAATCGATTTTCGCGTGTGAAAGTAAATGTGCTGAAGTAATTAAATTGTCATTTAAGAACTTTAGACACTTGTGAGTGAATAGGAAATACTGCAGGAATGAAGTGTTTTGCTCTGGATAAAAAATATTTTTTCATGTTATTACAAACCAGTGGATATTTATAATTCTCGTAACGAGTGGTGTGCACCTTTTTCAGTAGTTTAATGATAAACGTAGTGCAAATTTTTCGTGCTTTAAACTTGTGCATGTATGCTGTAAGAAGTTACTCTGCTGAGGTTGGCAGAATTGCATGCTAGTTTACGTTTGAAAACAGTGTTATTATGATTGAAAGAACTTGGAATGGATGAACTTGGCTGCTATGAAATTAAGAATCCTAAATTCACACATGACCAATTTTAATACTGAACGACCTTTTTTCGAACTTCGGATGTTTTGTTTGGATTAAAGTGTGTATTTTATCATTTGAAGCAAATTACTTGAAGAACTGAAGTTGCTAGCCTGCGCATATTTATGTTACATATGTTTATGTATGTAATATGTTTTGTATGGAATATGAATTTCAATGTCTTTTACAGCTATTATAATTTTGAAGCTAAGTTTTGCCGGGTACATTCACAGTTGACTGATCCTCGAGTCATTGTGCGACATCACCTTATGTGAAATTCAACTACTGCGTTTAAAAATAAGTGTCAGTTATTCAAGCAATACGAGACCTTATTCAATCTATGGAGAACTGGGATTAATTTCCAACCATGTTAGTTGAGATTCGCATTCGAAGAAAGATCGACTATATTAGACATTCTCACTTTTCTTGTTCTCAATATTTCCATGAAGTTGCTGAAACAGGAACTAAAAACTCTGAATAAAATCTCAGAGAAAAAGGTAAAAGCGTCTCAACGCTCTTCTGGTCTCCACCGCAGCCTCTATGTCCTAAATAATGATGAAAAATTAAGGCAGAAAACGCTAATTTCACCACATCCCTTTAATGCTTACGAAAAAAAGACCACCCAAAATCGAATGATGACACTACTGAGAGAATAGTGAAAATTTAACCTTGTCCCCCTTGCCAATAACGCCGCATAGACCTGGATGAGTATAGATGTTCATCTTGCAGAGTAGCGTCACGCTCCTTCAAATGCTGCCACGATCGTTGATTCGAGCATCTTAAATGGTTTCTTGTCTTGCGACAACCGTTGCGTTTAAAGAATTAATTGTTATCGATTGTGTAAAATTTTCTTTTTACAGGGACGACAGAAGCTCTTTGACGACATCGCTGCTCTTGTTAGAAATATCTCGCCTATTTCCTGAACGCACAAGCGACAACTGTCATGGCACTGCTGATGTGCTTTCTTGCTCAACTCTATGGGCTCTGAAATGAATGTTACTGAATTTTTAGGGCAGTGGAGGCTGTATATTTGTTCCATTGAAGTGAATGCAAGCCATCGTGTGATCCACCAGCTATAATTCTGTCAGAATGTGTTCAGCGGATTAGAGTTTTTCAATCGTTTGCCACGCCGCCGACCGAGCCCGTTGTCAAAACCTAAGACCGTCTTCGAACTCCCACACTCCGGTCTTAGATTTGAGGCTGAAGGCTGTGTTTGAACCAAGATACCTAGCAAAGCCGTCGAAACAACGTTCATCTAAATTAACATTGCAATGTGACCTCAAATTTTATTGTGCTTAATTTTTTTGGTAATCATGACCCACGTGGGTTAATTTTCAATCTGAGGAATGTTGTATTACAAAATGTAAACTGAAGCTCAAATTTCATTTTCTTGATCCCAGCCAGGCGAGAAAACACATTGCAACCAGCGCGTTAGTTCTGTCTGCTCCCACCTCCGTACTGACTTCCACACACGTTAAAGGGCGAAACCTAGGCAATTGGTGCAGTAGTCGTAAAGTTGAAACGTATTTTGTGTTCAGGGATCTTTCTTACCTCTGAGTAGAAGTTATGACTTTCATTCAAGCAACATTCCAGCTGCAGGGTGTAGTTCATTGCCGGCGAGGGCTTTGAGTACATCTTGGGGGACGGGGATGAGGGATGCGTGGAGTTCGTTTTTTTAACACCTGCGCAAGTTATTTATTGCGATTAAATTGTGCCGTTCGCATAGCCTCTCAATTTGTTATTTTCCATTGAATTTTTGTCCTAATGTCGCATTCACTTTTTGAGGAATAATAATTATTTATATTAGATAACTTCGAATAGTTGACCCCTGTAGAAATGAACGTTAATGATGAAGATTCAAATGACTTGTGCCCTATGAATACCAAAACGGTACTTTAGCTGCACAAGTTGCCAGAAGCATGTGAAAAACAAACGGCAATGTTCTCCGGCGCATTCTAATTGTCTATGGAAATGATATTCCCACAGACCGAAAATGCCAGCGATGGTTTGCTGAGTTTTTATTTGGAGATTTTAATTTTCAGGACGAGATGACCAAAGTCAGTTGTTAAATAAGCCCTTAAAGGTTGAGGTTGATGCAATGTTGCCAGCTGAGGATTAGGTGAACAAATCAATACAACTCATGTTAGCATGATTTTAGGCCTTCATGTTCTAGGGAAAATATGGAAACTTTAACAATGCGTTTACCATGATTTGAATAAAGCTCAACGACAACAAATATTGGTTGTCAACACATCTTCGCTCTCAAAGAGCCAGACTCCTACAGGGGTACAACTATTGAATTTATGGGAATTAACGCTTCAAATGAAACGATGTGAAGAGCCGAGCTGAAAATTAGAGAAGCTTTCCTTTCGTTGAAAAAGAATAGCTTTTTCTTTAAGGCCATTTTTCGGTTCATTGCTATCATTTTTTCAGCAACTCCTACTCTCTTTTTCAAGTTCCATCTTGTTTCACAAATTTCTATAAATCTTGCTGTTTCTATGGGCAGGGTGTGGGGACACACCTTGTACATAGATTCCCCTATCCCTTAAATCTATACTAAAAAGTGTTTCCCTCCTTGCTCTCCCGGAACACCTTTGGTGTGACAAGGAAGCTTAAACTAAAATCAAGTCTAATCAAGGGGTCAAAAAATTTCAATTTTGTTATGAAATTTAACCTTATTCACTTTATTTACCTAAATTTGTTCTATCTGTCTGACATCTATTTCGGTCTCTGCAGGGTCACTTACCCACAAAATTTAATCATATTATGAATACCTGACACCTTGATCTTCCTCCTTTTCAAAACATAAAGATTTTTTGCACTCTGTTTCGAAAATCTGGCGAAACGTTGTACAGAGGTCATTGAAAATGATGAAAACTATTGCATGGGTTAAATACCACTGTGGGATATCTTACGATAAAATGGCTTTGTAAAAAAATACGTTATCTTCTTTCCGACTAACACTAACTCTAGAATCTGGTAAACTCTCCGTAGGAAACAGGTGCAGTTAATTTGTGTATTTGTGTAGAGGGGTAGACCTTTTCATGCCTTCATTCTATGTAATTCCAACTTATCTTACACTTGGATGAAGAATATTTACTGCCATGCCACCGATTTTTTTCATAAGTGACTTCCGTATACCCACTACGCCGCTCAAACTTCAATTTTAGAGCAGTGATTCGCTTCCCTGCAGAAATTATCTTGTATTGCCATTTCCAGGGGCTCAACCATGACAGACTCAATTAGAAACTGACGTCATGAATCTTTTGCTCGCAGTTGCTATGCTGCGGCGGCCGCATTTCCTGGGTCACAATATGAGTCCAATACCATACCGAATGGTGCTCTGCTCCTCCCTGTTACGGAACACCTCTGTTGTGGCTAGGATGAGGAGATCCCTCAAGAAATAATTTTCTAGACTCATCATGTTTTATCAGATAAAATCTTACTGTGCTGCAGAGGGCGTGAGTCTACCAATTTTGTCGTTCAAGGAGCTTCAAGAAATTCACAATCACCGTAAAGCGTGTCGGAAACTTCTCCTTACCGATTTCGTTTAACCGATGGAAGCATTTATAATATTCTCCTGTTTCTTATGATTTTGCTACATGTCAGCATTGACTCGAATATTTGGTCTAATTCCTTCCCTTGGAAAGAAATCAAGTTCCTCTCTTGCAAAATGCCTAGATAGAATGCTCCATTCCCTGCGACACCTGTCTATTATCGCGTTCAGAATTACTCCATTATTCCAGTGCACTAGGTACGATGTGTGAAGCTCATACTTGGCTTGTCAGAATTACCGACCTGCGCGTGAACGTTACTTGCCTGCTGCCTCGGGACAGGTTGCCTCACTTGTGTTATTAGCGGCTGCGCCACGATATCCGTTGTGACGACTGCACTCTTGTTCGAGTTTTTGTGTACGGCACAAATTATATGGTGCAAACTGTTTCGCTGTATTTCTTGCTGAGGTGAGGAATGAGTGTGCAACGTACAATTAACTTCCTCTGTCGCTATGAAATTCCTGTGTCAAATATCCCAAAATGAATGGAATACTTTTCTCATGATGAAGGGGGATGGTGGGATGGTAAAAAAAGCGCCCACCGAATAACCATGGAAGCCTACAAAAATCATCACTGAGGGATTGACGTGTAGTTTAACGCAGCCCCACGCTGCTACAGTTCTCCGTAGGTCAGACGCCGAATTTTCAAACAGTTTGCGACATAGTAGGGACGTAGCGGGCCGCGTAAGTTCTAAGTCGATTTGGCACCGTGCATTTTCACCTTTTTCAATTGAAATTTGATCAAATTACACGTATTGTAGCGAAGTCGTTTTTGAAGAACTTGGACTGCCAGCATCACCACTCCGACAACGCGTGAATTGTTTGAAAATTCGGTCCCATCATAGCTCATTTATCGCTGCTAAGCAGCAGGTGCTGTGAAATTCCCTGCAGTGCCGCCGAGTGAGAGGCACTCACTTCGAATCAGTGCTGTATAATTATTTATGAATCGTTTTTAAGGCCTGTGGCTTGAATTATTGAGTAAATTTTCAATCACTTTCCCCTTTAAAAATAATTATTTTAATACTTTTGAAACATCCCTCTCGCCGAAGAAACGTTCAAGTCCGTTATTGTAAGCTAAACGTTATGGCAGCGACACTTCAGTTCGGCGATTCTTTATAGATCTCAGTTTCTGTTAACGTGAGCTGTAATTGCCCCTGTAAATTTTTAGAAGACTGTAATTTTCTTCCTGGTGGCTTTGTACGCTTAGGTGCATGGAAGCGAAGCTATTCCGTGCTGGAATTTTTTGTTTTACAGCGCCAAAAACTTTCTAAAATTGGCTTTCTCCCAACAACTCAGTGTTTCATTGTGATTTAAATCATCGCACAGTACTAATTGAAAAGTTTCGTGAGAGCAATAATGCGCTACTAATACATCTCTTTTCACGTAATATAATCAAAGTTTATTAACGAGAAATTTGAGCGTGGAATATGAAATCAAACAAGGCGCCCGCCTTGTTTTCAGTGTACGAACTATTTGTAAGTTTATGACCGTGTCAACCAAGGCTGTGTCCATAACTCGATTTCACGAATCATTTTCTTGTTCTAAAGGAAGTTGCTAGATCTATTTTAGCGTAGCAAATTGGAGCACGGAGATCTTGATAACCTTATGAGTGACCTGGGCAAGAGAATAAACCATGTGAATAAGTTATGATTTCTTTTTTCGACAATAAAATTTAATGATGTCGTCCATGTCGTGGTAATCTTGGTAGAACTTATCTGCACTGTTCCGTTTTCGGCATATATCCTTCGAGTTTCACATCATATCACCATTGAAAAAGATATTCCATCAAATGACGTTCATGACAGCCGGCAAAACTGTAACAAAAATGATTGGTTAACTTTGCTTTGTCATAGTACTTTAACTCTCCGTTTTGACACTCATGGTATTAGTAATTTTTTGTTTTATTACATGTCTTCTACAGCGCTTTTTGAGCGTTTTACTAACTGAATTGGAATAAATTTTCCGTGAACTGAACTGATTGTCAAAAGACTCAGACAGACATAAGATTTTTTGCACAAGGTATTTTCATGTTATGTGCATGTGTACTGTCCGACGCACCTTAAAACCAAGATACTTACCAAGGCCGTCGAAACAACGTGCATTTAAATTGCATTACAGTGTGACATCTAAATAAAGTAACATTACAAATGGGGGAAAAAGTGAAATGATATATTATTATTTCGAGCGGAAGTTTTCTTTGACCATCAACTAGTGTTCACCTTCCTATCTATCTTCCACTGCTGCTGACACTAACGATCACAGCCGTGGCCAAAGATGTGGCTAATTTAAATTATAGTGTAATTCGTAGATTGCTAATGAGTCGTCGGTATAGAACTCATCCCAACACACGTAAGGTTTTGTAAGAGTGTGGTGACATTGAATATTCCCTCATCACATACCCCGTTATGCGAACAAAGAGTACTTAGCAAAAGCAAATTCTCGTTTTGAGGAGGAACAATGAATTGAATACAAGGATTACAAAAACTGCTCCTGTTAGTATTGCGGTCAAGTGTTGCGTATCAGTCCGACTGCATATTTGCGCTTTTCTTGCGCTGTTTACCGTCCAGCGAGAGCGACGCAGGGAAGAGCAGAGCGGTAAGCCAGCCTCGAGCTTCACCTGACCGTAAAATCAAGCACCGTCCTGTTCAGTTCCACGGAACTGCAGATGTCTTAACTTGGTTACACACAAAGGTAGCTATCGGTGTCAACTTGGTCACACATAAAGGTAGCTATCGGTGTCAACTGCCTTTATTTGGTATTATAATTTTGTGTCTGGGTGTGAACTTGCCTCAATGAGTCTGCCGTTGGGTCCGCCAGTGGTTAGAATAATTTGTGACTACAAGCCTAGCTTGTTTGGCACACAAAGACAGTCGGCGTAAATGTGACACCAAGCCTGCTGTAGGTTGACACACCCCAACAGTCGGCGTAAATGTGACTCAGGCTTGGCGACACAACTCCATGTGGCAGAACTTGCGTCTAGAGCTGAGCTTGCCCTCCGGCTGAACTCTTATCTCTCTTGTCCTGCAGCCACTGCTTGTATTGCTGCTCCTGTTGGTGCTTCTGTCGTTGATAATATATCTGCTGCTGTTGCGCTTGTCACAGTTGCTACTCCTCCTTTTTTTTTGTCTTTTCCCTACTTTTGCGGTTATTGCTTCACTCTGACATTGTATATACCACTTCCTCTGCTTCCTCTCACGGGTTAGGGTCACCATTCTTCACAAAAATTCTCCGTGCCTCTCTAGGGAAATGATTCGGGCTGCCTCTCCTGTCCTCGTTAGTGCACGTCCTTCACGGAGCATTGTAGCGAGTGACGGACGGTATTTCTAAGTTTTGTGAAACCATAGCATTCATTTCCGAGCATTCTGAGCCCCTTTGAGAGGTATAGCTCTGAATACGTCAGTTCTCGCAAGCATGTTTTGAGGACTCACCGTGTCTCACTGATAACTTGAATTTGCGCAGTCGGCATTGCTTGTTGCATGGGTGTGATGTCATAAGCGGCAAAGTAAGACTGAAGCGCTTTCTTGAAATTCATTGCTCGTGGTCTCAGACTTCATCGCAAAAAATGCAGATCGCAGCGTGTGTTGTTGAGTGCTTTAGTTGAAGATGCATGTCGGTGCTGCTGTTGTAGAAGGCTGAGGAAGCTCTTCCAGGTAATATTGAGAAGATTCAAAATAACCTTTAACTCCTGAATTATTTTTACCGTAAGTGCGACATCTTTCTTTGTCAACCTTAGTTATCAACTATCAAATACTACTAATCCACTGCATTTTTACAGAGTTGAAAGTCCGTCCCGTTATTGTCGGTATTTTTATTCGAGATAATCGTCTCAGCAATGAAGGTATTGATACAATTGTTACCTAGGGCTTGTGTACCTATCCCAATGTCTCTTTTCTCTGCCCTCCCTACTGCTGTGCTCCTGGAGAAACAGGTTATTTCGCCCCCAACCAGGACGTCATGTCCCACTTTCTGCGTGACCCGGCACTGGTTTTCAGTTTTATAGGTCACTAGTTCGTGTCCCAATACGTGTAATATTCATATCAGCTCTTTCGAGTGAATGAAAATGGTGACATCAAACACCACATTACAAAACTCGTGGCCAGATCGAGAAGTAGTAATACGATCGAGTCCTTCACAGCTGAATGTGTTGCGTTGCGCTGCTGTGGGATTTTTTAGCTGCTCTGAAGGTCTTGTCTGCCTCTCACGGTCTTTGCTCCTTGTCACATGCACATTTGCTTTAGTGCCGGAGTGCAAAGCTGCCGTGACGATTTTAGCTTCGTCTTCCTTATGTGCTCATTCGTTCCATAGATGCCTCAAAAAATTTTTTTAGTCTTAGATGATTGATATTTCGCTCTATTGGAGTAATTTTGTATAAAAAAAAATCTGAACTCAATGTGTACGAACAGCGTCAGCTGCGTGCATCTCAAGTTACTTTATTCTACCCTCATGTCTTTACCGTGTTGAGTGACCGCACTCTTGGTTTTTCGTTCAATCTTTAACCGTTAATCTTCGTGGCTCATCACCCTTTTTTCCCGAGTTTAATTCAATTTAATTTAAATATGCCACCTAATTCCAAGTAGCTTGTGTTATAGACATATCAAAGTGAGCCAGCTTATTTGACTGAGAATCAACAGTCAAACGCCTACCGCCACACCTAACGGCGCAGGCTAACCTATTCTTTGTCATTATCGTATTTGAGTGTCAATTTGAATCACAACACTTGTTCCTGTACTGTTATTCAACTCCGAAAAAAATATTCACATGGAGCCTGAGAATTCATACCCGTCTGTTTCATGGTCGCTCCCCATTACAGCTAACATTTTTCTTTACCTCAGTTTTAATTTTCAATCGTGTTTTTTTTTGTTCCATGTTATGATGTTCCGGGGTTATATTACAATTGTTACTCATCTATGCTTGATTTTCAGTGTCACTTAGCTGTGTGATTAAAAACGTGAATGCTGAACCACGACCTTCATGCTTGTAATTTTACCGATCATTCTATTTCTGCAAATTTGTTCTATGGCCGTCAACTTCGTTACACAGAGTTTTCAACAGATTTGTCACAAGCTTGATGCGCGGTGCGCCTATAGCCTCTCGATATTATGACAGCAAATCATGGCCACGAGATTAGAGCTGAGTAACGTGTTAAACCATCCTTTACTTGATTTTTGTCAGGAATGTCCCCAAACAGTAATACGTGGACCATCATGCAGTTCTTCATTTAAATAGCTTATGTACCTTACTTTTAATAATAATTGTTTTTAGTAACTAAGCGCTTGAAGAAATAGATTATCGTTCGTATATGAGTTTCTCATGTGTATCAAATTCTCCGTTTTGATTCTCATTCTGAGTTGTGTGTGTACAAGAGTGATGAGGTAGGTATCGTCAATCCGTTTTGTGTACATTAAAGTTGTTACGCAGTTCTTGCGCCCCAACGTGGCAGCAGCCAGGAGTCTCATGTGGCTTTTAATTGACTTTGCAGGAGCCTGTTGGATCGCGTGTTATGAAGCGAGTTTATCCGCAGTTTTTATTTCAGCAAGAAACCAGTTTTACCAGTTCATTGGCTTCAATACTAATAGTAAACCAGAGTGCTGAAGAATGTTGCAGTACCATCACTGGCACTTGCATTTATTCTTGGTGGATGTTGCATTATCTGGGTCTAGTCTTTATCTTTGTTCAATGTTTTCTCAAAGTTCATGTAGTAGAAGAGAGTGTCATCATGATCTAGCTTATACCTCCTATTGTCCAATCAAAGTGCGTTTTCAGAATTCATGTCAGATCAGCAAGAGTCTTCAATTCCATGCTTACTAAATCGTTTTAAACCAGCTACAGATTTCCAACATTTTTTGGAACCCTGCAATCAAAGAGAAAATAATTGGCAATCCATTGATCGACATACATACATTGTAATGAATTAAATTAATTAGATGTCTTCCACGAAACAGTCACGTTATAAAAACTGTCCGAAACTCTCCTGACACAGCACACCTCGCGTGCTTGGAGGGCTATAAAATTGCCCTAATGTGATCCTGTGTTGATCTAATTTCCACGTGATACATGAGGCAATTAAGACTGGGGATATGACAACAGGAAAGACCTGTTCAGCACAGCGATGATGGGTGACTCAAGTTGCTCATCAAGACTGAGGTCGTAGGCCCAAGCTCCTATGTTGCAGTTCTTCAGTGAAGAAGTTGGCGTATATCTCAAGAATATTGAGTGGCACATGCGAATAAATGTTCCTGAGTGACACTCCAGTGGAGCTAGCAGTCCTCATTTTATGTGTGGCAATTTTTTATTTCACTAATTAACTTAGAGTCTCGTGCCTTATGTAAATTCCCATAAAAACTGAGATACTGTTAAAGTGAAAATTATCTTACTTGATGGAAACCTAGTCTTCAGAAATGTTTCGAAGTCACTTCTTGTTGAGCGGATCTCAGAGATTTGTATTTTTTTAGCAGGTATATAACGTCTGAGAATTTATGCGATGGAGGCGTGCTATTTATAACTGTTGATACTAATTTTAATTTGTTTTCCTAGGAGACCTGGTGTCCGTGTCCGCTCATTGCGCTACATACGTTAGCATCAGTAACCGTGACAATCTGTTGTGGGTTCTATGCCCTATTTTCCTCAGCTTCTTTCCATGGAGCGACCAATATGCGTCATTTGAGCGAAGCCGCGCTGTAACACAGTCACTTATGTATCTTTGATTCTCCTGTCCTTATTTTTTCTGGCCCAAATGATATTTGTTTTAATTCTGCTTTAAAACAAAACGTTGCTACTCACGGCACACTGAGGGTATGCTTCATTACCATAATCATCCGTGATAGCTGCCAAAGGTCTCGACCTGCTTAGCGAATGCGTGGTGGTGTGAGCATTTTACTGCGTTCTGTGTCCGAGACAGCCTCAAATGTATGCGTACAATTTTTCACCCCACTCCCCTTCCGTGGACGTACTCTCTTTCTTTCTTTCGGTAGCATCATTGTAGGGATACGACTGTTTGCCCACGTGTACCCTAGGGTTATCTTCAAACGTTCTATCCTCTCTTTCATTCAAACCTGAGTTTGATTACGTCCGGGTTTGAGCTTGATAACCTACTTTTGAAAGTCGTGTTTTGTCAACGTATTTATTTCCATGCGTTTTATTTTCGTGAAGTGCAACCAAGAGCGGTGGGCTCAGCAGCTACTTTGTCTGCGACGTGGTTTCTGCGATTATGTTTGCGTAAATTTGATTTTTAATTTCCACTTATTTTTCCTTATGTTTTCTTCATGTGATACTGAGTAATTCATCGTTTTTTCCGCGTGTGTGAGATTATTTACGCGCATCATTCATATGAGTAGCATTTTTCCATGAATGATCTAATCATACATCATGGGAGGCTTAGAAATTATTCTCCAAATTTATGTGAAGGGAAACGTAACCAACAGAGCTCAAGACGCCTCTGAGAGGTTAAATAATACGACTACTTCACTATTCAGCCCCTTTGATATTCATATCGATGATAATGCACAAATACATCATTAAAGCGGTTAAATATTCAAGTATTTTTAATTGTTCTTAATTATTTATGATTGTCTAGCTTTTATTAGTAGCAAAAAAGCTATTGATCGTGGAAGCGGGTCCAAATTCTATATCCCTAAAGATTTCCGAGGCACTTGAGGGGAACGAAGAACTTTTTAGAAAGAACGTGTCTTGACGGAACTCCAAGGCTTCCTTTGTGTCTTCTGCGGTAGAAACTTCTTCGCTGCCGCTCGATGAAGTTCGAAGTAAGTCAGGCTTCTTTCACGAATTTGAAAGACTGTCTAGTGAGCTGCCTGCAGGATCCCTGGTTCAGAATGTTTCTTGACTGGCCTGTGTGTGCAGGGCAGGGGCATGCGAATCGTCGCTGCTTCCCTTCGATTCTTAACGAGCGTTGGTAGCATGGAGGTAGAAATATTCTTTGCTAAATCGATTTGTTAACAATGCACGCGGATGAAAGTATAAGAGTACATCGGCTTCTTTTCGATGCATCCTTCAAACGCTACGTCATGTTAGTGATTCTCTGAATGTGATTGCTTGTATACATATTTAAATGTACTTGACGTTCGTCAGTAACCTTATCGCGACAAACCTGCGCGATTTACATCATGTGTATGCATTGCAGACGCCACTACAGTACTCCACTGCAAATATCTTTTCCTCTGAGTGCGCGGTGTCTGAAGGGCTGGTGTTCTGTGCTGGGTCGAGCGTGCGGTTGAGCCAAACTTTAAGCTTTGAAAATAAGCTCCATTAGACGTACAACTATAGAACGTGACTCTGAAGAGAGAATAATTATTTGCGGAGTGTACACTTCGAAACAGCCTTTAGTATTCACGATGGGATAACGACAGTTTAGAAACTGAAGCGAGTTTTCTTCTCAGTTCTTCTACGTGTTATCGTTTCTGTCTACTGGAGCAATTAGAAAAAACCATATTGTTGTAGACACATAAGGTGCTTTATTTTTTTGAGCGGTTCCAGTGAAAAAAAAATTGAATCCGCTCCACTTTCTATTCCGATAGCGTAATTTCAAATGAGGCCTGCAGCGAGTCCACTGCTGCATGTGTACTGCACATATACGGCCACGTGCTCACATTTTTGCAATATCTTAGGTGACGCCTGAGAATCTATTTTCACTTTCAATAACTCGGATTCCTTCACCGAACTGATTGCAGACAAAAAAAACACAAAGAGCGTACGACTATTCGCGCTATTCCTCTTGTCACAATAATTCACTGCAGCACTAACCTCGACGTGTGACTCGAGCAACTCAACGACGCGCCAGACGAGGGTGCGCTGCAAACAGTCTGTGCGAGCGGGAGACAATCTTGCTGCTCTTAAGCCCGGGCCAGACCTTGCATTACGACAATGCGTCTGGTCGTCGTTGCGGTGCCACAAAACAACCTCTGCTGACCAGACTGGCTTGTGAAGATCACGCACTAGTAACTACGACACGCAGTGCAGCCGCAGTCAGTTGTGAACTAAGTCTGAGAGGGGATGGATATCTAACAACGATGCGCTGTGCAAAGCAGCTTCGCTTCGCGCAATAAATAGCAATACCTTCAAGTAAAAATAGTGTGAGATCTGTAAATGCATGCATCATTCCTTACGAAAACAATACGTCACATTGAACGTGTGACATATTGTTTTCGTCATTATAGAGAAATATGAAATCTTGTTGTTGTAATGACTACGAATTGACGTCGCAAGCCATGAACTATTGCTAGTTATAATGAAAATTTTACGAAAGATGATACATGCACATTAATAGGCGCCCAATTTCAATTTTAGTCGCTCTTCAAAGAGCGTAAGAATTTAATTTTTTCACAGTTATATTGTTGATGGTGAAATTAAAGAAACCAACTCCTATAAATTTCTAAACGTTATATTAAATGAACATCTGACATTCAAAGAGCATACCGCACATATCAGTACTAAATTATCTAAGTCCGTTGGAATCCTTCATAAAGTAAAAAATGCATTACTTGAGAAGCTCTAAAAAAAATTTATCAAACGATCATTTCACCATATCCACAATATGCGATAGAAGCTTGCAACGAAACTGATAAAAAAAACATTTTATTCTTTGGACTGCAAAAAAGAGCCATTCGAGCAGGAATGAAATTAGAATTTAATGCTCACACAAAAGATTCATTCAAATGCTTAAAAATACTGAGCTTTTTGATCTCTACAAGCTCTCCCTTTGTAATTTAATGTATAAAACACCAACTGATGATGACGACAGAGAACTCAAGCAATTATTAACTGCCGAAACTGGCAATAATGATCATTTAATACGAAACAAAAGTAACTGCATACTTCCTTATTATGCAAAATTTCGGTCACAACACAGTATCCTCTTCATTGGAACTAAGAATTGAAATGCAATCTCTGCTGAAATCAGTGGAAAAAACTCCTTACAAAGCTTTCAAAACAAGCAAAATCAGTCTTGCCTGTCCGTTGGTTAAGTTAATTAGATTAAACATTACTGTACTCTTTAAAAATAGCTGTGATGATAGGATACCCTAGAAGTCGCTGAACTTACTCGGGCCCATAAATAGCTATATTCGAATATGTCCATTGTACTAGACTAACGATAAAATCTATTGCTGTATCACAGTCTTGTGGTAAATAATTGCTTTAACCGGAAAACAATATTGGTCAAAAAATACTTGTTTATTCATGAAATGCTTCCCGTCAGCAAAAAATTTCCAATTCAATTGTATTGGTTTCCAACCTCCCAAGTTTTATGCCTCCATAATATCGTAACTCCGCAGCAAGGAAGCTTATGTTTAAGAATTTCGTAACTGCCTGAATGCATTCAATTTTCATGAGTGATTTTGCTCATATATTGAAATATTTATGGATCGTTCTTTGGTTGTCTGGAATCCTNCATTTAGCTGGTTTTGCCATTCGCTCGCAATTACCCTCCTCAATTATTTTTCTATGGCGGAAGGAATTCGTTTCCTATCGCGGATATTCTGTGTGTTCTGATTCAGTGGCTGCTGGGGTGAGAATAACCTTACTCAATGACTTCTGCTGTCACACTGACTGACTCGGTGCGCCGTGCACCTGCGACGTCGATCGGACAAGGCTCAACTTCCCGCTCATGATGAAAAACGCTGCTCTCTAGCGATTAGAGAGCCCTCGGCAACTCGTCGAAGCGGCATCAACTGCGAGAAGTTGCAAGGTCTGGCCCGGGCTTTAGGCTGCTGTCAAGCATACGTGCATGACTCCTGAGAGTCGTTAGATCACGCGCGTTTCTTCTGGAATTTCTTCCATGTCTAAATGGGAACAAACTTTGGGTTTTCAGTGAGAGTGTAGGTGTATAAAAGAATAAAGAGCTTCGTTTCTTTCTATACTAATTATGAAACTCGGTCAGGAAAATCGAACGCGGACAGGAAATACGTATCACACATGTCACAAACATGTGACGCTGTGATCCATAAAAATGCGGAAATGTTATGAGAGCTTAAAATTTTCCTTCTTTCGTCAGTATAGCCGTTGCTCGTAGTTTTCTGGCAAAAGGAAAGGTTTCTTGATTTTAATGCTCTCAAAGTCCAACTACTGATACAAATGAGCGTAAAACCCTCGACGAGCCATAGGACTTGGAAATGCTTGCGCTTCACAAAGAGAGGTCAAAACCTTATGAGTTCAACACCGAGAACAACATGCGCGCTTCTATGCCAGTGTAGAACGTAAAAACCTGAAGCTGATTCGCATGCAGATATTGTCGCTTGTAATATAGGTTCTCTTGGTTGGTGATTAAATGTAGATGCTATCACTATTCCTGTTTTTCATACACCCTCTAGAAATGCCGTCCATAACGTGCACCCACTTACCGTGTGAGATTAGCCTTGGATCCCTCCAAAGGCTTAAAACCAAAAACCCTTCCCATCGGAGATCGCATTTTGTCCCATGCATGGGTCTACATGAACTATTGTGAAGCCACCTGCCTTAGTGACAGCTCATGCCCGATTCGGAAGGCTTAAGAGTGAGGGGCAGAAGACTATTGTTTGACTGAAAAACTCCTTCAGTGTTATATGAGAGGACGCGCGGTCATGATAAAGACACAGCAATGTTCTTTCTACACTCTGCATAGGTCGTCTCGCCACTCATCTCTTGGGTCATTTGAACTGCCACGGTTAGCCGGCATGAACTTTCATCTGAATTTATGGTGCCTACACATATCTGCACGACGATGAATTGCAAAGATGATACTGTTACCGTACCTCTCACAGTATTTCTTTGAAAACTAAACTTTTTCGATGCCATAACTGAGAAATTTGATTTTGAATTATGGCCGCGCCCCAAACCCTCATCATCACTGATAATTTACTTTCTGGCATGAGTAGTGTCATTTCATCATAGCGGCCTTGAATGCACTCTCATTAAATGGTTAACTATTAATTCCTTATGACCGTGGTACTTCGCTAGCGTTATTTGTTTACGGTCAGTATTTTACGCACCGTGTAGCTTTAAGAAAAGACGTGTCTTGTAACTCAGCATGCATGAGAAATCGTCTCTTGGTCTCATAATCCCGTAACCTCCAGATACTTGGCGTGCAATAGTACAACTTGTTAATGCAGTCACTTAAAACTCAGAAACTGCAGAGTCTGTTTAATACCCTCAAAAGGGTACAATTATTGAATCTTTTAGAATTAGCGCTCTCAGTAAGGAGATATGCGGTCCCGAGCTTAAGATTGGGTAAATCTTTTCATTGATGGAATTGAAAAAAAAATTTTTGTGTAACAGGTCATCTTTTTTCGGCTCACTTCTGTCCTTTTTAGCACATATTACTCTGTTCTTCAACTTTTTTCATCAATTTAATTTTATCTTGCGGTTTCCATTCGTATGGTATGGGCCAATCTTGTGGATTCTTTACTAAATAGAACTTTTTCTTTCCTTTCTTTAAATCAACTTTGTTTTGGTTAGAGAGGCTTAAACTTATAACCTTATGTTACAATCTAAGCTTCTTTATTTATAATCACAAAGAATGAGAGCTCATTTACACGACAATTTCATTGCAGCAGGTTTAACAAGGACGTTCATGGTTGTTAAATTACCCTTTTTAAGAGAAAAAAATCTTCACGTTTTGGGCTTTCCCCAATTAAAACATAGCTATTACGACCACTCAGAATGCGGCAACGGATGCTGTGTAATTTTAATGTCTAAATATGCTTTGAAAAGAAAACGTGAGAACTTGGGCTGGGGGAAAAAAGGCAACCCTGATGCGCAAGCCACGTCGCGGCCAGGGAGTGTGGAGGCAGCGGCGCGCACACCTGCACAGGGGAGCTCCGGCAGCTGCCTGCCTCTTGTTCTCAGCCGCCGCACCCTGAGCTGCGTCCTCGCACGTGCTGCCTGAGTCGGGCCGCTCGTGTGACGTGCTGCACGTGCGAGTTGTTGTACATGTGACACGCTGCACGTGTGACACACTGCACGTGTGACACGCTGCACGTTTGACATGCTTCACGTGCGAGTTGCTGCACGTGTGACCCGCTGCACGTGTGACATGCTGCACGTGTGACACGCTTCACGTGTGTCATTCCTCACGTGCGAGTTGCTGCACGTGTGCAGGGCCGTAGTACTTCGCTAGCGTTGTTTGTTGAGCAGTCAGCGTTCCACGCACGTACCGCGCAGCTTTACAGCAAGACGTGTCCTGTAACATGCCTCACGTGTGCCGTACTGCAGATCTGCAGTAGTGAGCCTGTGTGTTCTGTTTGAAGAAATAGTCCAGTTTGACGTCGCGGTCCAGATTGGTGGGTGTGCTTCTGTGATCGCGAGGGCTGCTGAAAAAAATTTCCGACTCGAAAAACTTTCATATACGTTGGTTGATTATGATATGAAATTTTTCGCCATTCTCAATGTTAGGTTGATGGTATTTCAAACGTACCTTCCAGTGAAGAAAATCTTAAAGAACCTTCGCTGTTTGTAACTGATGTCGCAAATAACATTCTTGTGTTCAGTTCGCATCCGTGCAAATTTTTCACAAGCTCCTTGAATGAGCGAAGACTACGTTGACAGTAATGCTTGAGCTACAGGTTGTACTTTCTTTATCCTTCGATACGTTAATGTGGCACCGACTCATTGGACAGCTGTTCCTAGTTAGTCCGGTGCAGAAATTGCCCGGACTTAATGTCCATCTATTTATTACTATAACTAGTGGACCTGCTACGTCGAAAATGATGGCTTTTCAAAGTTATTGTGACAACTGATTCCTGAAAACTGTTTTCAAATGAGCAGAGGGAACAGATCTCATCTCAGCTATCCTTGTATGTCCGCGCACGAGTACAAAGTAGTTGTATCGCGTATTTGTGATGCAGACCTTATCTTATATTTTCACAGTGGGAGGACGGACAGACGCCGCTCCTATTGTAGTGAGTGTTCTGAAGATTGTTTTTCCCTAACTGACTTCGATTGTGAAACGAGAATAAGATCAGTTCATAGTTATCATTACGCGGAGTGAATACATTCGTTTTCTTAAGCAAGACTTGTCAATCTTGATTTCGAATTTGCAGTTCTATGTAAAGCTGAGCACGCTTTGATGAATAGCATCTTGTTCAGGGAATTCTACTCACCATTTATTTCCAGCAAATGCTTGCCTCGTACACGAGGCCAATTACTGCTCAGCTCTAATAACCTACTTCTTCTCGTTTCTTGGCACCCAAAACAAGTTAAACTTCTTACGTATTTGTTTCGCATTCACGCTACAAAATATTCGAAGAACGAAATATCTTTCTCCATTAGCTACATTTCAATATATTCCATCTGAGGGTTTAATATTTAAACTTAACGGAACTGTGCGCGGAATGCAGCAGCTGTTGTTATTGGAGCTTTCGGTTTAACACGACTCTTTTTGTTCTTATTCTTATTAATGGTTACCCTATAACCCATACTACGTCATGTGTTCTTATTTTCTCCCATTTTTAAGTTAAACATCGCCGTGATTATATTATTGAACATGACGCCTGCAGAGCAGCACAACTACGTCTTCTCAGCACAATGCCTGGGTCATCATCTCTACCTTTGTCCATTTGCACTCAAAATTGAGCCTGTATCAAGACAGTATCTGTTTACTCTCACCTTGTTGATATGTCGCCTGCGAAATATCGGTGGCTGTTTGCCGGCACCGAGCAGCCAGAAACCCGCTCGGCCCGCCCGCACAATGGCCGCATTAGCGCACCGAATTCCCGACCGGCGTGGGCATGCGGGTTGTGTGCTTCCGCATAAGCCGCGCTCGTCTGCTTTTATTGGCCGCTGTTGGACTAGCTAGCACGAAATTTGACGTGTGTCTACCCTTCAGGTATTTACAAAGACAAACGACTTGAATGATGTGTGAATATACAAATTCCATTGAATACGCATGTTGAATTGAATATGATGCTTTAGTGCTTATTGTCTTTCTTGAGGTGACAGATTTTGAATTTCAAAGTTCAATACTGAAAATTCGTTCAAAAATATATCGAAATGTTTTTGTTCTTTTAACCTTTTTGCGATTGAGAGGAGCTGTTGTTCCTACTAATAGTGTTGTAGATCGTTCCTATGCGGAAAATTTGACGACCATCTCTTCAAGTTTCACTTTATATTTTGCACTAACTCCCAACAATGAACGGGCTTCTGAATGGGAAGCAGGCTTGGCTTTAGAATATTTTAGTTTACTGAAAACAGATTATGTTATCTTGGTTGGCCATGTATTGTAATTTATTCGGGTTTCTGTACTGTCTGATCAGAAAGAACAATTTTCTAGTGCAGGCCATACCGATCAGATCAACGTTGTCGCCCTGGCAACTGAGTTGTACCGCTAATCTGATCGTGCTTCACTATTCGAGCCGGCAAACTTTTTCGTCCTAATCCGACTTGATCTTACTGCGCAAAGTTTCGTCCAAACAGCCACGACTGGATTTGAAACTATTTTTCTGCTCTGTTGATAGCAAGAGATTGGCGACGTGTAGATGAAGCGTGATGAAAAGCTTGATCGTCCTTTGATTGATAATTGTCTCTGACGTCTGAGAAATCGCTAAGTATTCGCAACATCAAGTTTCATTATGTATGCATTTGGTTTTGGATTGTAGGGAGGGGAAAAATACTATGCTTCATTGACGCCGCAAATATTTTACAGATTATAATTAGTATGTAAATTTAAAAGGTTCAAAATATTAGGGCATGACGCCTACTAACTCTTCGCTCTAATGCACAGTTGATGCCAATCTGAAGCCCCATTGTCCAATTTTGAAGCCATTGCTGTATTTAATTCGTACTTGAAGCCATATTTAAGTAAGGGAACCACTGTTGTGAAAATATTTGTCACGTTAATAAGGAAAACTGAGCAAAAGAGATCCCTACAAATGACCCTGATGTATTCAAATTACTACTATTATTAGCTGCAGTTACCATTTCTCTTCGGTCATCTCTGTGTTCAATGTTTCCCGATATTCCAGCAGTTGTCCGTTTGGTATATTTAGGGTATCATGTGATAAGGCTGTTCATTATGTCACGGTTTGAGATGTACTGAGTTCTCTTTTCCTTCTACGACAAAGACAGTGTTTCATGCTGAGAATTGCATAGCGACAAAAGAAGTCGTAAGTTTTAATGTCGAAAGGGAAATAAAAAGCCTTTAATTTCGAATCTGAAAACTCAAAATTTTTTTTTTCTCTCGTTCCCTTACCGTTTCGTTCTTTTTCTCTTTTTTTCAGATGACCATTAATTTTTGTAATTTGAGCTGAGGATGTTAGCTTAGTTTCGTTGAATAGATGTCTCTTGTCTACATTACCCATGATTAATGATGTTAACAATTTCCCTGTAGAATAACGCTATTTTTCTTGCGCCACAGAGCTCAAATGCTTGCAAATCCATCAATGCTGACGTGTAAGTTGCTCTGTAAATCGCCGAGTGCGCATTGGATTTCACTTCATTTTAACATACATAAACGAAGAAAAAATTCTTAAAAAATCGCCATTCATTATCAGAGGGTTGAACTTACGCCTGATGTTGTTTTTTATTGAGAGAGCCATGAATCTTTTTTCTGATTTAGCTTCCACCTTACGCAACGAAGCTGTTCGCGCTATCATTGCGGGCTGGTGGGGCTATTGAATGAGATAACAGACGCTCGTAATGAAACAAGAGAGCCTTTGTACTCATTGGGAGCCGTCACTGTACAATTCCGATAATCGCCTTGTTATAAGCTGTCCATCAACGTTAGTTTATACAAGTACATCTTCATGGACTCTGTTGGCATCGCATTATACGTAACAAGTCATGCTTTGAGCTGGAGCTGGAATACAGTAGAGCTGGTGAAGTTGTCTGGAAAATCAAAGCCGCTTTTTGATGCGGCTTTTCTTAGCAACTTTTGAGTGTGGAATACCAGAATGTATACTACACAGGACGTCGTGCGAAAGGCCTATTGCAGAGAGAAGTCATTGGAATGCATGAATAGGTAGAAATACCAGATTGGAAATAGGTTAGTGTGGCCATTTTCACAAAATCAGCATCGACCGACGAATTTTGTCGTCAGCCGCTTTCGATGCTGGCCACTTGCTGGTTTTTTGGTGGTAGTCGGTATTATTCTCGATAATCTTAATTCATGATTCATTGATTATCGTAATTGATTCACGGGTAGAGTAGTTTGACGCAACAAGTCAAAGATCATAAAATTGCTGTGTTAAAATTGCAATGTGTGAATAGAATTAGTCAGAGATTTTTACGAGTTGGTTTGTATCTGCGCATTTAAAGCTCAGTGACACTCTTAACTAAACTCTCGGTGTTATATACTAACTGCCTGCACACACTTAATAATTTGTTTGTTACGCCAAAAAGTGTACCCTTTGTTCTAAGATTCTGTTCGTAAAGTTACAATGCACACGAGGCCTCGTCGTCTCTGTGAGGTAATGAGGGTGATGAAAAAGAACTACTGCTACTAAAACAATTCTATCATTATTACGCTCCTTTATTGCAACAGCTCTATCAATACTACGACTACAGTGATATCATTGCTACCGCTTTATCATAACCAAGGCTGTCATGACTTCAGTTGTAATTGCTACGGTTTCATCATAACTACGCCTTTGTGATTACTACGGGTCAGTAATTTCCATGCCTATGTCATTAATATAACTCTATCATTACAATGGCTGTCATTACCATGGTTCTGCCATTTTATGGCTCTGTCATTACTACGGCTGTCATTACTATGGTTCTGCCATTTTATGGCTCTATCATTATTACGGCTGTCATTACCATGGTTCTGCCATTTTATGGCTCTATCATTACTTCGGCTGTCATTACCATGGTTCTGCCATTTTATGGCTCTATCATTGCTACGGCTGCATCATAAATGCAGGTATGTGATTTCTATCCTTGCGCTGGGTTCATCATTATTATGGCTTTGTCGTTATCTTGATTTTGTCATTTCCATAGCTATATCATTGCTAAAGATCTATCATCACTATGGCTTTAACATTATTATAGTTCCATCGTTACTATCGCTCAACTATGATAAAGCCCTCAACCGTCAGGTTTTTATCACAAGGTATTTCATTAAATCAAAGGGACAAGCTGGTATGACAGTACCGACGGTTTTATAGACGCGATATGTCCAATAATATGTTCAGGAGTTGTTTCATTGATCATCTTTTAAATTGTACTGTTTGGCAGGCAATATCAGAAGCTTTATTCATCAACAGGCGTTCGTAATAGAACCTAGACAGTCCAGAAACAATACAATGAAAACAGATGACAAACTGCGGAATGTATTACCTTCATCCGTGTCTACTACCAAACTTGCTCCATTTTTTCGGAAATGTTTTGAAAGTCTGAATTCAGGTTTAATACTGAGTTGAAGGAGTTATAGGTAGCCATTATTAGTAGATAAATTTGAAACCACTTCCATTCGATCGTTAAAAAATAAAATAATACGAGGTGGAGTGTTCATTTTACGCATTTTTTAGAAGGGCAGTCCAAAAAATGAAAAAAATTTTCAAAATAAAATTGCTCCGGGAACATTCATGAGACCATTGACAATGTACTTTACGAAGACAAAATACGTTCCTCCTGAAATTCTGTAAACTTTCATAGTTGTACGTACTCGAAACTGTTATTCGTCGGTGGCAAGATGCGTTAAAATCTTTCTCTGAAAAATCGAAAATTTTCTGGTTCGGTATGTAATACTGTTACGTTTCTCTTTTTGTAGTTGAGCTTTGGCTGCTCTTAAGAAGTGAGGTGGCGAGAGGGAGAGGTTTGCAGAACAGTTATTCTCGTAAGAATTCATACACCAGTGAACAACTATACTCTCCACAAATTACTGTGGACGCTGGTCACAGAATTACACCAATATCTGCATGGCAGTCCTCGTAAGGTGGTTGGTCACACGTGGAACTATACGGCTCTTGAGGGATCTTATTAGCCTACCAGAGTACTGAGCGGTTCGTTTGAATGTCATTTGAATGTTTGTGTTGTCAAAAATAGGGATCTCGGAGAATTTATTCAGTGAAATGTCTAGTGTGTTTTCAAAGGACTATGTCTATGCATATAACAAACATTTTATGCAATTTCGTACCAATAGATTTTACGATATGCAGTGAACCAAATGATTTTAATAATGAACATTTTCAATTGCTTTTCACTTCGCTTTCCGTTTTTTTTTGTGAGACATTCAGAGTTGTTGGCATTATAACATAAGCATATAGATCCTGACATTTTAGCGAAAAAATGTGGTAGGAACAGAACTAAAAAAACAATTTACTCTGTTGCAAATTAGTAAAATTGCCTCCTTTAATTTTCGATGTAGTCGTATTTCCATGTTGAAATTCAAGTCGACTCTTATTTTCTATCTAAATTTTTGCACGTTCTGTCAGTTATTGCTTGTGTTCAATTTTTTCATTATTTTCATGGGCCATGCCATTTGGTCTTATACTCCACCACTTCGATTGTTTTCGCTTACTTCTGGTCCTGTGTCAGCATCAAAAATTGGTGTTGCATTCCTCTTCCAACAAAATATTAATGCGTGAAACTAATTGATGCCGACACTACATCGTGCGGACTGAGTGACTGATTCTTGTGATGCAGGGTTTGATCCCTCAACTCTAATAAAGGTTTGGTAATAGCGTAGCGTGCCTGATGGCTGCAAATATAAGGATTGGTGAATGCTAGAGAAGATTGTATTTCCATAATTTACACAATTTGCTCATAAATTTACTCCACGAAGATTTAAGAAGAAAAATATCAGGGTACATTCATTTATTTAATTTACATTCAGTGATTCAATGATTTTGGGCAACGCATCAACACACATTGCAATTTTCGGGTCAATTCAGATCCTTACCGATAGTGTCAGTCCTTATAAGTGTTATAAACTCTCAGTAAACGAACCCTCGGAGACCCAACGCACAGCGAGCCCAGCCTGACTCATAAACTACATAATTATGGGCCTCACCCTGCCTGCTCAGTTCGATGGTTGGCCAGACGGGAAAGCGTTCGATTTTATCTAAACTTTCTGAGGATTGGTGCGAAGAATCAGGACATGATCGTCTGGGCAACAGGATCATGTACAGGAAACACCCACCCAAAAGCATGAAGCTAATGGCTGCTAAATTTGTGAAGCATGGAGTGGTAATATTGGATATCGAGAAGTTCAGAGGAGGCAGGACTGGCGAACCTTCAAGATCTGAAAGAACTTCGATGTTTGCATTTGGTTACTCTATAGGGGCTTAGGGTATTATTTTGATATGTCATGTATTTAAATATTTGATATAAGAAGTATTATAGAAACTTCCAATGCTATTCTTGTTACGGGGAATCGTTAAACTTGAACGCCACTTCATCAGACCACGACCAACAACAACTGGAGATATTCAGCTTATGGGTCTCGCGTGCGCCCCTCGCATGCGATCAGCTTGCAGACCCCGTTGTAGGGCATCCTCGTAAGCCGGAAATTCGCTTACGTAACAACTTCTCTTCCGCAGGGAATTCAGTTTTAATTTTGCGTATAGGAATTGATACCTCCATTTTAAGTGTTTTATTCTTGGAACATGTTAAAGCACTGCGCACCTGTGGTAAACTTTTTGAATAGGCAAAATTCCGTGTCCGAATGAGGCTTATCGTTTATGTTTCAGTTATCTGAATAGATAAATAACATTTTTAAAGTGATGTTGCTTGTTAATTCACCTCTTTTTCTGACACTATTATGAGGTATTTAGGTTTTGTATGTTGGCATGATTATTGTGATTATTCTTTTGACCTGGCAACTTACGAAGTGCATGGTAATGCACTATTTTTTTCAATGTTAGTCAATATCTTAATATTACTCATTGCATGTTCTTGTGTTCACATACTCTTGTGGATGTGAAGCATTGATTTTTTCTCTTTTCAAACCTCGATAAGTGAATGAGCTAATGATGATTTCATTTAAATGTATTTGTTTCTTTGTTTCACTCCCAAAATCGTAGAACATTTTTAGAGTGTTATAAAAATAGCTCATAATATTCTGCTTATATTTTTCACTGAACTGAAGCATGGAGCTCTCGCTACCTCATTTGAGCGAAGGAGATAAACTGGCATAGCTAGTCACAACCGCGTGCATAGCTAATTTTGACCAATTATACCAAAACCAAAAATATATTTTACTGCGAGAATGCATTACTATGCGTCGTGTGATATTTTTTATGAAAATGCAAAAGCCGCAAAGAAAGTGGTATGAATGTGTTTTTCCATACGGAATTGGCGCTTCTCAGGAGTAGGTAGCAGCACTACAGAGCTCTGGCGGAGCTGGTGTGTTGACGATCTGTCGTCGACAGCGTCCTCAGGGACTTGGCGGCTGGCGCTCCTGTGAGGTATCGCAGGCGCCTTAAGAGCAAATTTCACTGCAACGTCGAAGTTAGAACGGCATGCATGTGATGTAGATAGGTTGTCCGTATTTTCTGCTTCTCTTTCTAGCGTGACAGTCAAAGACTCATTTTAAGTACAAGTCAGCTCAACCAACTGTAAGTTGAGGTAAAACTGCACTAATTCCCGTGTTTTAGAGTCGTTTAGCTTGGTTTTTAGTATTTTGGCTTAACAAATTCATGGTAATCGTTGGAGTCTATGGTCGCGATAGTTCCTCAAATAAAGAATTAAAATTAGACTATTATAGTAGTAAAATAATGTTCGATCATTAGGTATAAATTATGTATTTGCTATCGTGAATGTTAAGTTATTGATCATTAGAGAAACATGTTTTCCTCTTCAGATATTACTAGCTACTCGCTTACCTGTTTTTACAACTAATTGGCGAACAAAAAATAGTAAATGACTTAAATAGGCAACCATGTTGCTCCATTAATTAAGAAATACCATGAGCACTATATCTTAAACTCAAGAAGCCCTGCAAAGTAACGAACATATGCGACTGAACTTGATTGAAAAGTTCACGACCTGAGCAATTGAAAATTTAAGGTAGGTGATTAAGTACGTTTCTTTTGCTGCAATTTTTCCCGAAAAGAGGGTTTGGAAAGTGAGGCATTACAAGTAAACTGTACACTGAGCGTAATGCTTGCAAATTGTAAAATAGAACTTTTTCTCTAACATTCATGTGGTTATTCTGCTAGCCCATAAGTATGTTTTCAGCGGCCAGACAGAATTTAATAATATGTATCTGCTGCATCCGTAACAAAAAACGTGATAACCCTTTTCACATTGAGCGTTACTTATTTCAGCTAAGAAAACGATGAGTGGGAAATACTATGTATTTTTTATTCCGAATATAATAGCTATGTCATTGAGCTAAGAAGAGAGTTGAAAACTGTGAAGTATATGACGCAGAAACACCTCTCCCTGCAAGTCGCGATCCCCTCTGTAATGTCTGCTCTATTTCGGGCCGCGTCCTGATGAACATCCTTCCCGTAACTCACTGCACATTCTCGCTCCCTTCGGACGAACGAATTAGGCACAGCGACAGGAAAGTGAGACGGTTTATTTTTAGAGATTCCCCATTTGTTGTTACAGTCCCAGCGCGCCAATTTATTACTGTTTGTCGTTAGGGGTATTCCTCTTCCCTCAAATTTCTTACGGCCCGACAAGCTGACTTGTACTTGCGAGTTATTGGAATGTGTCTTTTCTCGAAGAGGGGAAACTAACCGTAAGTTACGAAGCGAAGAAGTTTGGTGTGGGATGTGTTCTTGCAAATGTTCTAAAATTATTCCACGAGCTTGTGGATTCTGAGCTACAGCATCGTGGATTCATTTCTCATTAAATTTTAGACAAAATATGCATTTAGTATCAAATTTTAGACAATATTTGAAACGTATAATATGACAGAAAGACTTGTTGTAAAACGAAATGATGTGGTCTTGTTGTAAAACGAAATGTCTTTCTCACAAGCTTTCCAGGAACCATAGTTTTTGCTCTAGAAGTCTTTAATAATCATGAATTTTGTATTTAGAAGGTTATGTTAAGAAGGTAAAATAAAACTTCTTCATTTCTGGAAGAAAGTCTATGTTTGTGCAGGTGTGCTGGAAGGACGACACTCGGTTAAAAGTGTTGCTGTCGGTGCGTGCTTGCCTGTGTGACATGCGCCGCGCCTCCTCGGCACTTTAAAAAATTTGAGTGTTGCTCGACGCATGGCTTTCTGATAATCCACTTCTAGATTTAATTGGGAATAGAGGGAAAATGCTTTGTTTCAAGACGCCGTTTTAGAAGTTTGTGTAGGTATTCTGACGTCTCATTTTAGGTTTCAACAGCTAACGAGGTCATGTCACCACTCTGGCTCTGTGAGTCTCGTCAAGCTAAGCTGAGGGTCGATTGACCATAGAGAAGTAATGGTTGGGAAAACCTCACATGGAATTATTGATGTGATTGTGTACTATTATTTGAATAGTGGCAATTTAATCGAAGGTCATGCAAGAAGGAAGACTTGAAAACTATTTTTTGAAAATACTTATTATCACCTGTAGCTAAATTATTCATTATGAAACCATTCCATTTTTATTTAATTTTGGCCCAATTAATGCTGTAAATGACGAAAGTTTTCTCTGATGAGTTTGTGCTGGATAAATTTGTGCTGAATTGTTACTTGAAAATTTGGTCAGCTCAAGAAAAATTCAATTGATGTTGAAAGAACGTAACTGTCGAAAAAACCCTCAGAGGGTGCATTTCGTTTATGGAAATTGAGACTCTCAGGGGGAAAATGTGAGGCCCAAGCTGAGAGTTGAGTCGGCCTTTTTTGTTGAAATAAAACAGGTTTTTCTTTCGTTATGGATCATCTTTATTCGGTTCACTGCTGTCCGGTTATTCAGCACCTATTACTTTCTTTTTCGACTTTTAACATGTTTCATGACCTACCTTCCCCACTTACTGTTTTTGTGCGCAAGGGATCTTATGTGGGAACACACCCTGTGCGCAGATTCCGTGTTTCCTTAACTCCGTATTAGATAAATGGTACCTCCATCCTTCCTCTCTTTGGAACACCTTTGTTGTGGTTAAGGGCTGAAACTAACTTATGATCTAATCTAATTTTCGACGAAATCTTTTTTAGAATGTTAAATTTTGTCGAGTTTTTCGAACGATGAGAGGATCACGTGAAAATTCGCTGTTGATTTGCTCAAATGAACTTCAATTTAGTTAGTCATTATCGGATACGAAATATCATTAGTTCCCATAGGTTTAAAACAGTAGCATCGTGTCTGTTTAGACCGGTTTGTAACTTTATCTCTTTTAATTGTTTTAAGTTTATGCTCATTTCAAACCGTAATTTGATGGTTGCTTCACTGCACGTGGACCAAAAAATTGGCAATGAAATGATCGCGTGTGGTGCCCCGCGCGCCGCAATCCTACGCCCCAAATCTTCATTAGCAAATCGTGCGCAACCGCAGATCGGTCGGCCGTAGGTCGCACCTTCGCTGCGGTGTCCGACGCCCATCTTGGAATTTTAGAGCTGCTATTGTGGTCGTGTGCTGTTCGTACCATGCTCGTCTTTCATTGCAAAACTTTTATATTCGAAGCCATTATTCTCTAACTCTGAGGCATAAGTTTTCTCTTAGATTCTCTAAATTGCTGCTTATATAGAATTGCGGACGCATGAGTCTGACCAGTGTATCTAATTGGATTAACAACTTGCCTGTTTGATTCTTCATCGGCTCCCAAATAGTTTACCACCCTCAGTTCTCAATTTTCTGCATTTTAGCGCAATGATATTCTGATTATCAATCTGACATAGTTTTTTCGTAAACGAACTGAACAGGCACGACCTGCAACATCCATGCATTTTTATGCAACTTCAAACAATTTTCAGTGGAACTTTTCGTCCAAATTCTTCAAGCTATCACTCTCTAGCTGTCTACCTTTCCATTATAATAAATTTCCATCATAATTGTGCCATTATAGTATAATAGTGTCATCATAATAGTGTCATTCATGCCACTCGGCACTAAACGCTACAGCCGTCACTAGAGTTCTCCTTGCGGCTCGTTTGTTTTGACGTCGAACTGGCGCTTTTGTTTGTCTTGAAAGCAGCTCATAACGGATCTATTTTTTTTGTTAAGATCGATTCTGTTTTTAATCCAGGCTGTTTTTTTCTGCGATTTTGTTCCTTGGTGCTTGAATTAGGTGTGTGGTTACGTATACAACGCATTAATAGAGCAGCTAATGCGTACTCTACTTAGGACGCATGCTTTTTGTTTTTCTATGGGCAATAGTAACGTCATACTTTGGTATTAAACACGAGGATTCGTAGAACAAAAAGTTTTTATGGTTAAGGATGGACTTATCAACTGCTTTTGCTTTGTTCTGCCAATTTGAATTGAATGATTTGTTTGTATGTTGATTTGTTTAAAACCTTAATGTGTTTACAGTGATTTAACAGCGCGCTCAGCGTATTCCTATTCACCCGTGCATGTTTATTCGGCACAAACCAAACGCTCTCTCAAGTGAGGTTGGAAGTCTCTCCCAGACTCCCTGTTCATTAGAACGTTCAGTCTGCAAACTTCTAGCTTCTACAAAACTCCTTCCCCTCAAGGCTTTGCTGTTTTAGGTGATATTTTAAACTTTATTTCGTCGTTGTCATACCTGAGACAGTGAACTTTGCTGCCAGGCGTAGGATGACAAGGCGAGTTTTAATGGAAGCCCTCAGGCCACGAGTTCGAGGACCTTACGTTGGGTGGGCTGGCCGCTCAAATTGAACAGGGACGCTGCGACTGACGTTGCTTTTCTATTCTTACTTTTCTACCGAATTAAAGTTGTTAATTTTCACTTTATTTTTCTTTCATTCAATATCGCTTGCAGAATATTTAAGAATTTTAGTTGTTACTTGCTCATGAATGTGAACCATGTATTTGAAACGAATTTAACAAGTTCCTGGCTGTTGTGCGAGGTGCTATGAAACATGAACTTAGTATTGTAATGCAAACGTTGTCATTTTTGACGGCGGCCGCACTTCATCCGTTATGGACAATACTTCGTGATCGAGCCGTCATTTTTATTCTATGAGGCGCATTATTTCTGACATTGCTAACGAGGAAAACATGCGTGAAAAGGCTAGTAGTTGAACTTATTTCTCTTGGCCGAATTGTGCAGCTCGCCACTCTCAGTAAAACTCTGTGAAAGAAGTTAATTTTATTTCTTTAAACTCGCGTCGGTTGTGCTCTTACTGCAGGAAAAACATTCAGAACTGCGTCTTCTTAAGTGTGCAGTTCGCTGTTTAAAAAGACGACGCGGTGCCTGCGGAACATCGCGCAGTTAGGTGTTGAACGACCAAAAGTTCAAGTTTTTCTCACGATGGCCAGCAGTCGCACGGTCGTCAAGGTCCTGCACTGAACCGAAGTGATGGCCATGCTTCGCCAGCATCGTCTCAGTCGGTCGCCTTAGCGGTGTTCTAAAAATAAATCAAAATAATCAAAACGTTGTTATTTTTAACATTTTAGTACATTTTACAATATACGTTGTTTGATTCCGCTATCGTAGTAGTTTGGGTTTGTTGCGGTTACTACAAAGGTAACGAGAAACAGAGTATTGGCCACTTCTAATCTCTTGGTTCTGCCGCATCATAAGCACTTACAGATTTGATTTTTATTAACGGAGTTTGGTTCGTTGTTGTCAGCATAGGTCAGTTTGCTAAGGCGCCGTGTGATGACTACCTTAGCTTTGGTTGCGGCGTGACCGGCCTTAATTGAGTCTGCGTCTCGTTGCCACCCATTTACCTTGATTCCTTGACTGTGGGAACAGATCCGCACTGCAGAGAAATCTTGAATGCACTTAAGCGCAGCGTTACCTGAGCTCCCGGTCATTAACTCAGCTTACGGTGATACTTAACGGTGTTCCCACCCAATTACTTCGTGACCTCTATGTTGTGAGGCGGTTATCTCGTGTTCATATCATTCGCATTCATTGTTTGTTCGAGCTCACCTATTTTGAAACACTGACATGTCTCACACTTCGTGAATCATGTAGGAATGCAGGGTTTTCTCCTTGTCTCGAAACCGTTGCTTAAATATCGAGTCAATTACACGCACAATCTACACATGAAAATTAAGTATCGTTTTTGAGCGCCGTCTACGCGAGGGTCTCATGCCTGGAATCTTCTTCTGAAACACTGCCTGCATCTTCAATTCAAGTTCTTTATGTTGTCTCAGCGTGTGGGAGACGTCGACTTCACAATGCGCAGTTTTCGACTTCTGCTTTATAATAGGCATTAACTTAATAGCCGCTGCGTGCGCGTTGTGCTTAGTCTATCCTTGGTTTGTGCCAGCGCCAAGAAAACACACGTTGTGAAGTATGTATTTACCGTAAATGGTCTCTGGATCATGACTTACAAGCGTAGCGGTGGCCTGGGTACTTTTGTGAATGTAGCGAATTTTTGAATTATCCTTGTCGATCTTGGGGGAAATAACAAAATTGTCGTCTCACCATTATTCTGTTTAGTTGTAGAATTTACACAATGTTTTTCTAGATGATGTTGGTGCTGGATCGTGCAACTTTAATGATGGTTCAATTATTCCAATCCATATGCCTTCTTAATTAGTCCCCCAGAAAGAAGCATTGAAGAACATTGGACCCAGCACATGTTGAGGACCTATATAGCGCTCCACTGGCTTACGTAGGATGCCTGGGCTACTACACTCAAGGAGTTTGATGATGTCTGTCGTCGTTAGTGTACCTTGGAGAACTAGCACTCCTCGGAGATAAATAACCTCGGCTACAACCACTGAATAAAATACAATCAACTCTTTTTTGAGCGGAACGCGCCTCTTCCATAAAATTAGTGATGGCCGGATTGAAGACAGTGACTCTTTTAACTTCCTAGGCATTATCATATAGTAGAAAAATCGTACATTCAAAAATGCATTATATATATTGTAATAGTACTAACCTACCAAATCTATAAAATTTGTGAATTTGAAAATGCTCCATCGAACACGTATTTCTCCCAATTTACAGCACGGAATAGGAGCATGGCTCGGAATTGAAGAGAATAACATCAGCATGCCTTGAGGCTTTAAAAAAAAGAGTCATTAGAACATTGAGAATATTCGAATAAAATGCTCACACGAATTCACAAATTCACGAATTCACTTTCATAAGTCTTTAAATATTTGAACTTTTTGCCCTTTATAAGCTTTCTTTAGAAAATGTAATGCGTTAAATTTTGAGTAATCATGGCTTCAAGGATTGTGACTGCCTCAGACTTAGCACAAGTGGGGAAGGTTCAAAAAGTCCACGGATGATGCAAAACTTGTCTTAAACAGCCATTTTGAATACATAAAATTACCTGGGGGGAGAAAGGTATAATTAGCACAAAAACAAGACAAAAAATATACAGTTTTCAGAATTTAAAATCGAACGGTGGTGCAGAGTGCGGTTCAGAAAAATAGGACGCAAAGTTTGGTCAGAACTGCATCACCGGCACAAGTAAACATATCTCAGAGAATACTTGTAATATTCCTGCG
>JACJUY010001993.1:110628-121562 GCA_014220935.1 Platorchestia sp. MABIK
GAGAGTTACTGTCCTTGCTTTTTTATTTATTATGAGATTATGCAAAAGGCTAAACTTCAATATTTATCAGTATTAACGTTTTGATGGGATAACATAGAAGTCGCTGCCCTTGTGTGGCCCTACAAGTGACTATATTCAAATGTCTGCATTGTGATAGTCTTCAGTAATAATCTTGAAACAATAATTTCATAAATAAACTGTTAAAGTTGCTAAATTGAATCAACCGTACTTGTCACAGGAGCCTGTTGTGGGTTTTGATTCGTTGATAAGTCTGCGATATTATTCATTGTTCACAACGTCATTCTCTCTCGTAGAGGTGGCCTGCGAATCGTGCAGCAGACCTCCTACACGAACGCCTTCGTGTTTTATTTCGTTACTCTTATTATACCTTTCCGTCTCACCGGCATGCTCACGCTTCCAATGGCCTGCATATCAAGCACGCTCTGAAAACTTCAGTCATCAAAATTTGTGCCCCTGTGGTGCTACTTCGACTCAAACTTTGCTGAGTTTCTCTGTGATTATTAGGCAAATGAATAGAAACGGAGGTTAAGCCTTTAAAACAATGAAACTAATATCTTTATTAGTATTTTTAAAAGACTCGTTTTCACTAAAAAAATAATTCATCTGCGTTAGTTAATCGCCAGACAGAATGTCTATTTTATTCCTTCATTGTTCATGATTTATATTCCCCGCCCCCTCCTACAGTGAAGAAATATTTGGTTAAAGTGAAAAAAATATAAAATTAACCTCATACGTTTGATCACGTTTCATATCTTAGGTTGTGATCGACTGAAGCATTTCTCATCAATGCCTGTAATGAACTCTTCAGCGATGCGTACTTCGTATTTGGCTGGAAGGTATTTCTTCGTAGACGTGGGGCTAAGCAAAGTAAAAGCTACTAAAAGATTAAAGAAAGTTAAATGGTTTCTTTTTGGAGCACCGAATGTGTCACTGGCTTCTGAATCCATAACTGACGAAATATCTGCATATATGCTTGACTCAGTTAATGTCATGTAAGCTGCAATGCATCGTTCATGACTGACCGCAACTTATATAGCTGTGAACGATAGATCCCCCAAACTGCCGTTAATTTAGTGAGCCAGCGTGGATCCTGTACTTTGCATCTCCCTTAGTCTACGTTCGGTCCAAGTGAACAGCGTTCTCTAGTGCTGACCATATAAGACACCGCAGAACACCCACAACACTTACACGCAGCTCGGCAAAATGAGGTGAAGCCCTAAAGTGTCCCCGCTGATTATGACAGTCCCACAGAGCCGGTGCTGCAGGGTGAAATAGAGCCTGGTGACGCCCTCGGTGTTCCACGCGAGATGAACTGGTCCCGCCCTGAGAATTAAGCTGCCGAGAACCTACGTTTTCCTCAAAAGGCCATCATCGTTTAAGCTTATTTTAAGGATGTACGTGCTGGTGAAGACTGCATTTTTTTCTTTTTGTAAGATGAGACATCATCAACGTGATATTTTACATTTTCGATGCTATGTGGTAAACTTCGGTTTTATGAGTGTGTTTCTGTTTTTGAGTCACTATTCCAATATTGTGCGTTTATCCAAGCAAATTTTGTGTCTATTAATAGTTTACAGGAACAAGTTTACAATATCCACATATTTTGCTTATTGCTAATTACAATAGTGGATAAAAATGAGAAGAATCGTGTATTTATAGTTATCATAATATTTTTTTAAATCAAGTCAATAATAATTATAGGAGCAAGCAGTACTTTTCCTTGCTTTCCGGAGTCCGTTCTCATACAAAAGAAGTTTGCCTGCCCAGTTCGGTCCGATGATTTTGAAGTTATTTACCCAGCGTATGGTCCAAAAATTAACTTTTGCATTCAAGAATCGTTGTTTTTCTGAAAGATAACCCCATTTAGAATAACATGCTATCAACATTCCTTGCAATATTAACGTACTTTTTTCTTCTGGATGTTTTTCGGATAAGACTTGGCTTATATTCTCTCATCTAAAGTATTAAGGAAACGAGCAATCTCAGCGGACATTATAATTTAGCTCAAATGATGCACGTTTGAGCTTCTACTCCGGTAAATTAGCAACCGTCAGTAACTAATCCTCATCGTAAGGACCCTTATTTCAAAATCATGCTTTCCTAAGTAATATCGCAAACATTTAAGTGTGCAAGTATAAATCCAAAAATATCGTTACTATTTCTCGATGTTTAACAACTTTTCCTGCATCTAAACATCGCTGCACAGTAACAGTATATGACGTAAATGTAGGGCTTAATACAACAGTTCAGAAAATGTGGCAGCATTTTCCTCCCACAAACTTGAGGTGAAACGAAAACTTCTACCACAACAATCACTATTCTGGAGAGGTGAGAGAATGACAACGCAGTCGCATCTCATGCGTTACTATTGCACGTTACCAGCCATTTAAGCATCCTCTTTTAAAGATTAATCTCTGTGCGGGTATAGACGTCTAGTGACGCTAATGAATGTTTATTAGCGAGTAATGTTCTCTCATTTCTATTACCTGTTATTATTTTCATAGGCAAGAGAATGGCTGTGTTCGTTCACAATGGGATCAGTCTAAAACAAAAGAGCAGAAGAGCTTCTTTAAGATGAGATTATGATTTGTGCTTCTATATAGTCGCAGCATGACCCAGCTAAGCGACCTCCACTCATGTTAGCCTGGCGGAAAGTCAACCGGTAAAATTCTAACTGCAGATGTGCCAGCAAATTACAGTCAGTGGGCAGAAATAAAGCAACGTACCATTCATTACACATGTAGTTCCTGCGGAGGGCCAGTATCTGCGCTGTGGGCTGACAGCTCACGCAGAAGTTGGAAATAGTCAAATACATCGATTTGAAATTCTTCAAAAACGTTTTCATATTCTTCAAGGCAACATTTCACAACTTTATTGTTCAGACTCAATCGAAGCACGTAAAGCTCGTAGCTAAGTTGTTTGGCCCAGAATAAATGTATCATGCTTTATGTCATTTTCAACGCAGATTATTGCGAATTGTTGTTAAGTACGCATCGAAAAAATTCGATTCGACTTCATGCACGACCTATCCCATGAACAGCGGTCGGTTACGGCTCATTTAACGGAAGTATCACGCTTTGAACTGACTTTTAAGACATCCATTATCCCCGTGACATAGATCTCCTACACTTGAGTTAGCGTGCAGAAGCGCACTTTTGGACTGTCTCTTACCGATCTGAAACGCTTGGTCATGTCACAGTTCGATGCGTCCACATGTTCCGAGGGTTTGCCATTCTTGAACCGACGGTCGCTCTACCTCCGCTAGCCCCGCCTGCTAAATAGAAAGCGTGACAAATGAACTACTTTCTGGCACTCACGGCTTAAGCTCAATTCTTTAAACACCTCAATTTTTACGCTTCACTGCGAAAGAACTTCATCTCAAGCAGGCTTTCATTTTTGCCGCCAATAACGAATTCATTTTCGTGCAGCCGAGTCCATATCTCGGTAGCTTTTTCATTTCGAATTTGTCTGAGCTGAAGTACGTGCTTCGGGGCTACACTGTTCGGCAATTCCGAGTTGTTTTTTACGTTATTTTTACCGACCTACATGCAGGGAGCCAAGTGTTGTTCATTTACTTTTTTAAGGAATGAAAATGAAAACATATTAAGGTAAAGTTGAGCATCAGGAAAGAAATTTCCTGACGGAAAAATATGTTTCTATTTACGGAGAATGATACTGTTCAAGACATCAGTCGTTATTTGCCATTAAATCTTTCGTGATAAATTATCTCTAGATCTTTGTCTGCATGTCAGTATAAAGTTAAAAACTGTAACTGTTCGTCAAATTTTCAATAGACAAACGACCTGAAAATTGATTTTCAATTTCAAATATAGACTTCATGGCCACACCTCCTCACTATGTCTAGAATGTGACAGTTGGGTAAAGTTAACATCCGCGGTGTGTAAACAAAGTACTAATTTTCCTTAAATTTAGGTATACTAATTGTAAATTCCTTGTCAAACCTTGATATTTTAGCAGAGGATATCATATAAAATTGCAATCAGTTAATGAATTCCTTAACTACTTCTCAAATTTCTGCGGCAACGTATCAATATTTGGTGTCAAAGTGGTCAAACTTAACTTTTGGAATACCTATAAAAGTTTTAAAATCAACAGCCTGCCCTGTGCATTTGTTAAAAATGCAGCTCCATTGGCCAGGGCACACACATGTTGATTGAAGGCTGCACGCTGGAATGCAGCGGCAGACAAGCTCTTTAGTTGGTTGAGCTCTGACGTGTTACTGCGGCGCAGAATCCATGGAGGACCGGTTTACCTTCTTAGTGTAGTGCTGCAAGTACGGTGGGTCCTGTATAATGAGCTGCAAAGTATACGCCTATCAACATTTGAAAAGTTCAAGTTAAGCTATTTGCTTTGACTTATGGTTGTCAGCGAGAGTATTGAGAGGAAAATTGTCTTCTGGTGCAATATTTCCAATTTTCTGTTACGAACGTCACGTCAAGACGTAATTACTATTACTTCTGGTCAAGCCAGTAACCATTTTAAACATCTGGGTAATAAGAGGAATAGTGGGTAACTTTTTTTCCTTTTCCCAATCGCCAGAAACACTGCGCCCGCACTTCATTGTTTCGAATCTTCGAACCATCCAGACCAAGAGCGGGGACTCATTTGCTGAGCCACGTTTTTCTAACCTAGATGAATTCAGGTTTTTCAATTAAGAGAGTTTTTAGTTTTAAAATTCTCCATTTAGCTATCGTTTAGGACCAATTTTTGCCGGCTCTAATTTTTGAATCAGCAATAAATCAATAGAATCGTCCTTATTGAAACTTGTGCGTAGTAGACTATATACAGCATTTTCGGTAATGAATAAAAAACCCAAGGACCTCAAAGAGGTATACGGTATTTCTCCGCTAAAATAATCTGCAGTCTGAATGAAAATAAAAACAACTATGATCAAATAATCAATAAATCAATACTATATGTACATAATACAACGCCAGGTGTCATCTTAAATTTTTGAATTTGTGCGTTATTTCTCCAGTGTTATTCCAATGAGAATCTCATTGAACACATTCAATTGGTTGCTTGGTTCGTTTCTCTTTCACACTCTTAATTAAAGGACGCTTAATGACAGTATTTGTGAAACGAGTTTCAACAGGACACAAGCACAAGAATAATTTAATCGCGAGAACTATCAGGATGAATACATATATTTGTTATCCACATCTGGAAAATTCGTCTAATGAAAATATCGAATCCTGTCATTTTTGACGAGTCGTCTACACCATGTAGTTATAGATGAAAACTGCAAAATGCTGCAGAAATAGATGTAAATCACTGGTTGTTGTGAGTCTATTTGCTGCGATGGCAATGCTGTTGAAGCTTTTCGTGTTCATCAATTTCACGCTTAGTTGTGAAATTCAATTTCACTCAAGCCGAAAAATAATTTCGTACGAACAAAATTCAAGTTCACATGAGCAAAAAAAAAACAATTTCACACAAATAAAATCCATTTCACACAACCAAAAATCAACTTCATACAACAGTGCTATATTGTATTGTTGTAAATGCTAATTCACGTCTACATATAACATAAATTATTTCACCAATACATAGTCTCTTTTCCTTAGTTAAGTCAATATTATTGCAAAATTAAACGATTTATGTATTAGTTAAGATCGTGTCATGAGTGGTGAGTGACATAGGAATTGCCATGCTGCTCTGTTAGCATACACACCAAAGACTCAAAGCCTCCTTTCATTGAAGCAAAAGCAACGAGTTTCGAAAACCAATGAAGATATATAAATGAAAGTATTTTTGCACATTTTTATAATGACCAAGCATATAAATGGATTATTTGTTTAAAAAAGTAAAAAAAAAACATTTTGGAAAAAGTTTTTCATGAATGATGATTTCCACAAATTAAATTTAATGTACGTAATTAAAACCGTGGAGTTTCTTATGTAGGACTTTTCACAGTATTTCTTTAAGCACAAGAGAAAATACACGCAAAAAACTGTTTCTATTCATTTTGACAGCCATCTAACGGAAATTATATAGATTATAAATTCAATATTATGAATTCAATTAAGTCATAAAACTATGCTTCACTTTATACATTTTTATAAGGATTAATCACTATAAAGAGGTTCAATATACAAAATAAATCAATACTCGAAATCAAATTTTGTTTACATCTGGATATTTCACTTAAAAGTCTTAAATTACACACATATTAAATTTAAAACGAATTCAATCAGGTTCTTTCAAATCATCCTGGCGTATCACTGCTGGACAAAATTTTTCTACACGGCTCGCAAATTTTGTAAGCATCTTCCAGATACTTTTCCTATAATCGCCGCAATTTCTGCAAGTATACACATGCGTTTTTCCGCAATTCCAATTAATCTAGCCCACTGTATTTCCAGAATTTCACGCATCTTTAGATGCACGTTTTGTTAAATGTTGCTTATGAGAACATTCCAAACAAGTTCTATGGGATTTAAAAAGGTAAGAATACGGAGGAAGGTGAAGCAATTCCACATTTCCGTGTTCTTATGCAACTGACTTCACACGTGCGTTGCATGGAGCATTGTCAATTATTTATGTTGGCTCCTCTATCCCCTGAATGGCACATATCTTGATCAGTTCTTTTATCCATTCATTGAAATTTTCAAATTTGAAGGCTCCTCGTCGTGTTGTGAAAGGAAGCATTCTTTAATCTGTTGTTGCTCCCATGTAGAGCAGATTTGCAGCCTTGCTGCTGGGTAGCACTGCTGATGATTTTGCCCCACTTTAAGGTCTTCCTTCTTTCCGACGACAATACTGGTTGAAATTCATTTTATCAATACAACTTAATGTTCTTCCCTTCGAGCTTGAAACAAATTTTCCAAGTATTGTGCTCATCTAATTTTGTCCTCTGTAGCATTGGCATTGTAAATCATTGAACGCACATTGTTCAAGGGAATTAGTTGACCATGCAACCAGTTCTTCATCGTAGTAACACATACAGATACATTGAATCTCCTCATCACAAATGTGGTGAGTTCGACTAGTGTTGTTGACAGATATTTTTCAATTTGATCGACGATGCAGTTCATCATTTCTTCTTTTCTTTTGGTCTTTGATCCCCCTATTTTATTTGCCTCAGGCTGCTCATTTCGTATTCAATCATGTGCTAGCTGTGTGAACAGTAATCCCTAAATTTTTACAAATTTCTCTTCAAGTTTCTCTTCAATAAAGGCTTTGAAAATTCTTCTTCTCTCGTTTACAGATATTTTGTTATATTTCATTATGAGGTCTTTTTGCTTGTGATAAAATCTTCAAAGGAATATAGGACAATCAATCTTTGTTGGAACGATGAAATGTATTTGTAAAAGTTGTAACAGTGGAACGTGTGAAATTAATTTTTTGTTTGTGTGAAGTTGATTTTTCGTTTGTGTGAAACTGTTTTTTCGCTTGTGAGAAGAGAAATTTCATTTGTGTGAAATTATTTTTGAGCTTGCGTGAAATTTAATTTCGTTTGCGTGAAATAGGCCTGAAAATGGTATAGAAGTAAGTTAGCTAATTTGCTTATTTTCTTGAAGTTTAAATTAAAAAAATCAAACCGACTTCAAAGCCTCCAAATTCAGCAAAATTCGACATTCAAATTTTTTAGTAATTGTACGAGAAAAAAATTGTATTTTATATATAAGCATGTCTTGACGACCTTTTTCAATCCATCTCCATCAAAGCTTGAAAATTGTTGCTCTCGTAATGCGCACTCAACAGCTTCCCATTTTCTTGCTCTCAATTTCTGGCGAATTGTGATTGCCGGCGGCTTTACCGTTAGAAGTAATGGTGATGCTCATGCTGAGCGTGACATGCGTCAGCACTCGCAGCTCCAGCATGACGTGCGTCCCCGTCCTCAGCCAAACGAGCCTAAAAAAATTGCGTGATTTGAGCGTCCGTAACAGAGTTCGCTGCCGCCGTTCTTCATGGTGTTGCGGCAAACTTGAGGGGCTGACGCAGCCGATATCGTATACGATACACGTCAACAATACAATACGTAGTCGACTATTTTATACTGACTCTCATCAATGACTTCAATTGAGGAAATATCGTTTGAGTGACCTAATGCCTCATTAATTAGGCTGAACTGTACTGAAAATGAGGCTTTGAGTTCAACTTGTTTTTCGACGACGAACAATGGCCTCAGTGCTGTGGGTTTGTTGCTCACGAAATGCTGAAGCGCTCATCACATACGTCAGTCGGGATTACTCGCGTGGACACAAGTATTTAGCGTCCGTACTTGTTGCTGATAGTAACAGGAAGCTCATTTATTTAGACGTTTTCGGTGTCATTATTGATATCCTGTCCTAAATTATTGTGATAAGGACTTGTCGACGCTCTCCTGCAACCGAGTGTGGATGACCGATTTGACGCGTACCGTGAACAATATCCGAATATTTTCACTAATATAATTTTCAATGTAAGCTCTTTAACTGCTTGAATCACATTTCATAAAATATTTTTACCCATTGTACGACCCTAAAAATGAGACTGCCTTGTTGCTCACTCGAACCGATTGGTTTAGTGACTTTAGTCGCACGTAAATGAGTCAAAACAATTTTTTGCAGTGGTGCTCGACTAGAACTTCGTCCTTCTCTGCACCAGAAACAGTACTAAGACCACAACGTGCAATTACCGTCCCCATTTTTCAAATGCGTCCATGGGTTTATTATACATTATGTATTCAAATGTTAGTTAGACAGTGAAATACGTTCAGAGCATTACAATGCTTTTAGTAGTTCAGTGGCGTCTGTCTCTGTTTTTCGTACGTCAGCATAGAATTTATTAGTTATCTATGGACGCTGGGAAAATGTCCAAGTTTCACCTTCCTGAATGCGCTTGACTTTCAAACACGTCTCTCTTAACGCGTTGCAGTCCATTTTTATAGCCTATATTGTGTTGTAAATTGTTGTAATAGAAACTGCTCTGAGCGCAGTCTCAAGCACTCCTTGACGTTTATATTCATTCTTCTTGACTTTTACTCGTTCCAAGACGTGAAAGCGCTAGAAACGTGTTATTTACTACGTTGTTTCACTCGTTGAATATTTTCTTCCTTGACTTAAAGAATCTGAAGTTCTATAAATTGAACTGTATTTTAAAATTTTGTCTTCCAACAGTTTTTCTTTACATCAGCATTAGCAATACGCAGCATATTAGGTTCATAGAATAGCAATCATGATAATAAACTACCTTTCCTGCTCCGTGTGTTCACACTGACATGGAAAAGCTTAACTTATCCTCTCATCCTCGTCTGCAAACAGTGTGTTGTAACTTGAAACCGTAGACTTGTGAATATGTGTTTATGTGCTGGAGTCTGGAATATGCATGCTCGCTGGAGAGCACACAAAAGGGCTGTAATTTTTCTTTGCGTGCATGTGCGAAAGTTGTTTTTGGATTTTGTAAATATTTGCAGGATGTGATTCGCCAGCACGTCATTATTGCTCTTCACTGCAAGGAATATTTTTACATTTTGTGGCTGAAGAGAACATTACGGGGTCTGAGTTTTTAGTCGGAATGATGTCCTTTCATAAGCTGCCACCTGGAAGCATCAAAATCATTACATTATGCGTTGATTCCATTCGAATTTTTTTCTGAACCGACATCTAATTTGACAGTTTTTATTGTTTAATTTTTTTTTCATTCGAAGGGTAATTCTTTTTCTTTTTTCAACAGATTTAATTCCTGATTTTCAAGCTTAGCAATCTGATTATAATCATGATATCCTCATGTTTTCCTGTCTAATGTGTTCCTATGTTGACGTGCATCACTTGAATATCAAGGACCTAAAGCAACTGGAAAATTAGGATTATGTGCGCTTGGTGTTTATACTAATATTTATGGACTACCAAGCATCTATTTGTTTATCCGAGAAGTTGTTGGACAAGCTCATCCGTCAATTGCAGTGTACTGCTCCAGGAGCGTGGTAGGTTATGCTAATATGTTCAACACAGTGCAAGCAACTTCACCGTGAAAAAAACGCAACTATATCTCATTTTTGTTGTCACTATCGTTTTATCTGTGATTTTGCAAAAAGTGTGAATTAGTTGATTTTATTTCAAACGATAGCAATGACCAGGAAGGTCGGTTGATGGTATGTGAGCTTACCGGACGGTGTAGAGAGAAGCGTTACCTTCGTCACCATGCTGCAGTGCCTGGCTGCCGGCTGGCCTGAGTCAGCCTACAACAGAGAAATAAGGATGTTTTTCCCAGGTATGGTGTCTAATATAAGGTTTGCCTAACTTTGGTGTCTAATTCAAGGTTCACTTTAACTTTGGTGTCTAATTTAAGCTTCGCCTAACCTTGGTGTCTAATTTATTGTTCGCATAACTTTGGTGTCTAATTTAATATTCGCCCAGATTTGGTGACTTTTGGGATTTTCTTTTCCTAAATTTGGAGTCTGTACGGATTTTCTTCACAATTATGTTTATTGCAGCGTACCTCCTAAGTAATATATTTACTAGTGCACACGTGCTGGTCGGCATTAATTTGAAGAATTTCATCCCTTCTTTCTCGAGTTAAATTCGCTTGTGCAAGTCGATGCTGTTCGGCATTAGTCTGAAGAATTTCACCCCTTCTTTCTCGAGTTGAATTCTCTCGTGCCACTCGATGTTGTCCAGCGCTGTGACGAAGAATTTCCTCGCTTCTTTCATGTGTTGAGCTCTCTTTAGCTACTCGGTGCTGCTCTGCATTATTCCGTAGAATTTCCAAACGCCGGTCAAGGGTCAATTTAGCTCTAGCTTTTCGTTGGGGAGCAACATTGCTTCGTCTTGCCATTTCGCGTCGTTCATCCGATCGTTTTCGATGTTTTTCTTGCTGTCTGAGTCTTGCTACTTCTCTCACATAAATACAGCGTCAAATTACAGGCCCATTAGCCTTTTACCCGTCCTGTCCAAAATATTGGAAAA
>JACJUY010001994.1:3103-86664 GCA_014220935.1 Platorchestia sp. MABIK
TCTGGACATTTGGACAAGAATCATTATGTGAAAAATAGGTAGTAAATTTTTGCTGTTGAAGGTAGTAAAAAGTAGTAAAAAGTAGTAAAATGTAGTAAAATTTGGAAATGAAAAATCAGTAGACACCCTGTATGTAGCATGAATAGTTAGACACTGTAGCAATGTAAAATTATTATACTTTCAAAACTAAAACCTATATAGTTTGACCCAATTTTCATTTCTTAAAGGGTGTGACAGGCTAACAAAAATCAAACCAATTAAGTAAAGTTGAAGGTGCATTTTAAAGTTTTTGTAAATTTAATATAAAAGTAGCTGAAAATTCTATGTTAATTTAGCTTGTAAATCGTCAAATGTTACGAAGCTAATAATTTTATTTTAATTTAGCATGTAAATCGCCATACGTTACGCCGTACATTTTTCTTCTATTTTAAGATGTTTCTTAACCTAACCTTTGAGATTTTGAAAGTTTATTTTGGAACCGTTTTTGTGTGGAGAAATTTGTTCTGAGAGATTGTTTTGGAACTATTTTTGTTTTGATCCTTTTAGAAAGATTTGTTTTGAGAGTTTATTTTGGAATCATTTTTGTTTCGTGAGAATTTTGGAACTATTTTTGTTTTGAATTGATTTGAGAGATTGTTTTGGTCCACTTTTGGAACCCATTGCTATTATAACTAGTCTACATTACGTTGCAATACCATTAGAGACACTTATCTATCGAATGGATTTCATTTTTTTTTTTTCTCAACAATATAGTTAACATAGCAAGAGCAGTTTTATTATTCCTAATTTAAAACTTTATTGTCATTATTGTTAAATTATTAGATATATTAGTAAATAATTTTATTAGAACACCCATGTAGGGCTTACAATGGTTTTATTTTAATATAATTGTAAAAGTATCGGTATCGGTCAAAGTATCGGTATCGGCCAAAAAATAGGGATCAGTATCGGGATCGGCCAAAATAATGGTATCGGTACATCACTAATTGTAAACTAAAGCGACCAATGAAGATGTTTGAAATATATTCTAGACTGCCGGCGGCGCTGCGCGACTCCGGCTCATGCGCTGTCAACTACACAGATCTGGCTTATGAGATCACACAGACTGGGTCCGACATCTTCTGCAAGGCCATGCAGGCACACAAGAAGGCTCTGCTCGACACCATTGGCCAGGCCCAAGGTTTGATGCTTGCCTCTCCTACCTGTCAGACATGCGCTTGCTAATCTACTCCATGCACGAAACAAACAATGCCAGAGCTATTTTCTTCTGGCATGAAATACCATAATGATAGTCGATATCCAATTTACTATTAAGAAATACACTCAAATGCTCAAACTGTGTTGTGATACTCAAATTGTATTTATTGAATAACTTAATTCTTTTGAAGTACACAACTAAATTCAGTCATGGAAACGTTAAATAGCCATATTCATGGTTTTCCATCGAAGTATGGTTGGAGTGAAAAATGTGCATTGTTTCTCTTTTTAACACGTTTCCTGTGATAGGTTGAAGTGATGTTCAATATGCAATTTAAATTTAAAATAAATTGTAGTAATCAATTTTGACAACCGCAAACATTAACTGAATCGTTCCTTTATTTAGCTTTCAATGAGTATTTATAAAAATTGAGTTAGTGACTGCCGGTTTTTCAGCACCATTATGAAAATCCCCTCAGTGACCACTTGTGGGTCCCTTCGCAAGAAACGTTAAAGTTACAAATACTGTTTTAAACTGGTGACAGCCCGAAATAATTACGCATCACATTTATAAAACGAGGAAAATCATTTTTCTTTAATCGAATGCTCATTAGGAATTTAAAAACGAGGTACACTGCTCGTAGGTTAAGCATTATTTTATATTATATATCGTCAAATCTATAAACGTTTCGGAGTCCTGCTCCATCCTCAGTAAGTACAGTCTGAAAAAACGTAAGAAAACAAAAGTTCGTCAGACATGTTAAAAAAGAAAAATTTATAGTTAAAACTCGTAAAAACTTCCAGCGGATAAGAATTATTCATACTGTTTAAAACGGGTTTTTCTTTGACTGTGTACAATGATTCTAAAATTCTTAGTTCCAAATCATTAGAAGAATCATCCGAATCATAATGTGATCTTGAAACGGTGGTAGGCAGGATAGTGCAGTTGTATGAATTCCTTGTATTGTGATGTAATCACGAATATACCCGAATAGTGTCAGTCTGTGGACGTTTGCACGCAGATTTTTACTAACTCGTGCATTGCTTGTAGTATTAACTCGTTGAGTTTGTGCAGGATTTGTTGAAGTGCCTTCGAATAGCGGCGTGCGTCAGTGCCTCCATCAGCTGCAGCAGCTGCGCAACGTCTGGCACGAGGTGCTGCCGCACTCCGTCTATCACAAAGCCATGGGTAACTGTGATCCAATTCTCCTTTTTTGTGTGCTTGGGATTTAGTGCATCTTGATCATGTTGAATGACACTCGTTGTCGTGAAGAATGCCGCATTGGAATGTGATTGACGCCAAAACTGTTTCCCATCGCGTGGTTGGTTGATTGATTGATTTGATTATACGTTAGTTTCATTCGCGCGGTATAACTCGATGTAACGTGTGTATGTGATCATCGTACATTGAATGAAACAGTGATAACCGCTGCACTATTCGTCTAGGATGCTGTAGTGGAGCTTTACGGGTGAAGATGTTTGTCTGCAGAATAACGTGTGCCGTACGCATACAGATGGTCAAAGCCTCAAAACTAGTTACGAAAAGGCAGGTTTTTTTAGGTGTTTTGTGAAAGATTCACAGTTGATTAAGAAGTTTTTTTTGTTTAAAAAACGTATAGCAGCAGTATCAATTATGAAATTACACATCAAACGTTCAAATAAGACAATGTTTGATAGATGTGGCACTTTGATAAAATATAAACAAATTAGTCAGTGCAATTACAGCATTAGTTGGATACGTCTCATAGTGGTCAATTTCGAACATTAATTTTTACTCTTCTGTATAGCTTAAAGTCAAATTGAAAAATGGTCTGAATGGAGCAGAATTGTTGATTTGTGGCCTTACCCTGAGAGTCATTGCTGGTGACCTAAACCGTAGTAAAACTGGCCTTGTCAAGTTTTGTGAAGGACTCAATGCATGTACATCAAAGTGATGTACCGGTCACCCTAAGGAAATTTCTCTGCCTCTTGAAACATGAACCTTTATACAAGAAGTATAAAGGATCTTGAACCTAACAACAAACCATACAAAATTGAGTACTTCTTCTTCCTTCTTCATGACTCATTTACGGCGTTCGTAATGTTGCGTTTGTTTTGAACATTTCTGTGATTCGTTTGCAAATATTTAACTTCATCAGTGATTTGACGTTTCTTCAGTCAATACCGACGTGTAGTTCACGATAAGAAAGAATGATACCATCACATCACAGCAACATTATTCATTTCACTCACGTAGCTCGTAGGGCACTATTTGCGATCTTGATGAATAAACAGTTCTGTAGAGGTTTGGTAAAGTTTTCATTCATTTCGTGGGGTAGAAATGAAAACATTCTGAATTTTTCAAAAGTTTATTCTACTCACGTGTAATACTCCAGCTGTTCCGAAATGATGGTTCTAAAACAGTTTTTAAGTTGTTCCGATAAAATGTGCTCAAAATAGGCTTCAGAAAGTACAGGAAACAAAATTTGTTCATTTACTCGTCCTGAAATGAGTAATTATTCGAAGTTATTGATGAAATGAGTGTACAGTAATTTTAAAAATTACTGCTATTTTGGGGGTATTCCTTTGTTGCAACGATTTCGAAACAGAATGCAGTAAAATCTTCAACCTATTAGGGATTCAGATTTGAATCATTAGCTATTAGGGATCATTCAGAGCATTGCAATAGCCCGTTTGACATCAGTAATTTTAAAATTCTAACAAGATCTAAATTTGCCTCCGATTTAAGGATTTTAGAGTCTCTCTTCATTTTAAGAGATAAGCCGATTTTAAACAACCAACTTAGTTCATTTCCGTTGTCAATAGTTAACAGGTAGTTTTTTTTTTTTTTTAAGTATAGTTTTTGTTTCGTTTGTTTTTTCAATTTATTAACTTTCTAATTCATTTCATGTTTTTTCAGGTAAATTTGTTTTTTGCTGAAGATGAGCGAATGCTCGAAACGTTCAATTTTGTTGTTTTACTTGCAATTTTTAATTCGAGTAAATGTTTTATGCGGTATTTTTAGTTCTCTCCTTTTTACTTAAAATCAGGAAGCCTCCCGATAACTTTTTTGCACAAATCTTCAACCTGAAAGAAATCTATTCATATTTTCCGCAGTCTCGTTTTACGTTGTACTTGGAATGAATGGTTCCTGCTCTGAAGAGTTAAGATGACAAGTAAAGATTCTTTCCTGACAACAGGAGAATTTAAAATGTTTGCTTGTTCAGTGATGGATTTAATTTTACGACATATCAAGTCTTAGACGTGTAACGGGCTGCGAGCGTGTTCTTTCATTGGAGGTATCAGGTGCAGTCTACCATAGGTAAAGACGGTTCTGGCGTATAGTGCGTATATGTCATAAGTATCAATTAACGAGTGCAGTAATTTTTTCGTTAGATGAGCGTCAGTATCAAAATTCATTTTCTTTGATTCTAGTGATTGGAAACTAGCTTTGTTAATGTCACAGCCGAAATTAATATTTATTATATGTTCGTTGGGGTCATCCTCCCCGAGTATAATCACTCGAATTTTTTATACTTTTGCGGACTGATCAGGAACACTGCTGAACTCTGTGGTCCGCGAGCTGATAGACCGGACGCTGGCGCTAGAGGACATCTCAGAGTCATCCGCTCAGGCCCTCACTGCCACCTTCATGTTGCTCAAAGATGGCGCACCGGCCCTCTTCCCGGTCAGTTAGTGTGCTTGCAGTTGTGAGTTAGGCCGCTAAAACTTAGTTGAACAGTCCTTGAAGCATTATTTCTAATGGTTTTTTGGGCACTGTGGACTTTGGCAACTTGCTTCCTATGCAGGAGCTCCTTGTTCAAATCTCAACGTGTTGGGCTGTTTACAGGCAGTCATGGTTACCTCTTGGAAAAAAGGTAATCCGAAATTTCACACTTGACTCCTGTATGCATAATGTGCGCAGATGTCCGTCAACGCATTCTATCATCGATTGCAAGGCGCCCAGAGGGAGGTACACTGAAGGGGTTACCCTTCAATCCATCTTGGGAGCTTAAAGCTCCTCAGGGATATGTAGGATACCTGAGCGACGCTCAGAAGGTCATGTTGTTAGTGTCTGTCCTAGTCAGTGTACCTTGGGGAACCAGCGCTCCTCAGTGGCAACCCTTGCTACTATCTCAAAATCAGCTGTACTTGTTTCAGGAGTCTGTTGTGGGTTTAAATTTGCAGTTGGGTAGGCCTTGTTTTTCATTCTTTACTTCTTTGTCTCACTCGAACAGCAGAGTGGCATACCATTCAATAGATCTCCCGCGCGAGAGTTTCTGACTTTAATTCCTTGTTCTTTATTTACCTTTTGTCTCATCCAGACGCCTTTTTTGCTGGCGCAGTGAGATATGCTAACCGAGACACCCAAATTTTGCGCCCTTGTGGTTCCATTTAAACTTGAACTCCGCCAAGTTTCCTGCTGTTTTCGTTCAACTGAGCGAAAGCGTGGTTATGTCACGAGTAAGATATTTTTTAATTTTTGCGCACTTTCTTACTTTCATTGCGTACAGATGATTTCTTAGCACAGTGATAGGCTATGCTTAAATGAATTGGAGTGTCAAGAAGAACTGATAGTGAAATTTTTCGTTGCGCGTGCTTGATAGCTTTTATTTTCGTTTATTGTGTCGTCAATGTTTAACCCTCGTAAAATCATGATTTCATTGAAAAATTTTTGATGACATTGTTTTGCTTTTATGTCTGATCAGATATTGAATCCATGAAAATTGCAGAACGTGCGCACTTCGATAAAGCGTGGAAACCCAAACTCAACTAAACCAATGCAGCGACGTAATAGTGGCAGCCAAAAGGAACTAGACTGTGAGGAGGATAGTTTGATTCCTTTCACAACATAGGATATTTCTATTGGAGTAATGTAATTCACTGACGTTAATTTTACTTTCCTTCGATTTTTTAGTGAAATTATGGTTTCATTGTGAACCATTTGCTTACGTAGGGACTTTTATTGCACAATTTTACCTTCAAAACAATTTCGCATCATTCAGATCAGGTCTTCGTTTAGTGGACTGCTAACATTTTGCTCGTCTGACTTCTCTTTATTATCATAGTCGTTACAAGATTTATACCCTGTTCATTTCTACGTCACGTCTACAGTTCCTTTTGACTGATGAGTTATTTGCCCATGAGTCTTTGCAGCACGTTTTCAAAAATTAAAATAAATCATGTAAAATATTTTACCATTTAAATTCCATGTCTTTCTAATACTGTGTAGGTCTGTCTGAATAATTTCTAATTTAATTTCTAGGGAAGGTTTTTCCATTGTCTGGTACCCTCAAAATGTTGACATATTTCATTCATTTGCCTCTCCCCACTGATCCAGACAGCTGTGATGAGTTTAGGTTAAACTTGACTAGATTCCACTTGAGTTGAAGTCGACGAAGCTGGTAACTTTGAACATTGTAGTTCTTCTTAATCGACTCAAATTTTTGCACTCTCATTGACGTCAATGAGAGAAATTCATTGACGAGAAATTGAGAAATTCAATGAGAAATTCATTGACGTCATGAAAGTACTAGCAATGCGCCAGCGTTTTGGCTGAGGATCGAGGAGCGCATCCACATGAATGAACTCTCTCACGGCCCTGAGGAGGCATAATATAGGCAATAGGTTTAGGTTAGATAGGTCTGTTTATCGTAAGCTACCAAGGCAGGCCTCCCTGAGGGATACCGTGAAGACACTCCACTATAGGTCACCCTCGGGACTTCTGTCTTCCGTGCTCATTTTGCTTCTTTCAGTTCTCATGCCTTCTTCTCTCTCTATTCTCTGTCTTTCCTTACTTGCTTTTTCAATGCGCAAGGTATCCTGTGCATGGGAGTTAGCCCTTCCAGGGGAATAATATGTAGTCGTGAGCTTAGAGTTGGGTAGGCCTTCTTTTCGTTGAAAATAGCATGTTTTTTTTTTGTTTCGTTAAGGACAATCTTTTTTTGGTTCACTGCGGTCCTGTTTTTCAGCACCTCTTACTTTCTTCAACTTTTATCTTGTGTTATGACCATTCTTCTTAACATCATCGTTGTGGTAAGGGAGACTAAAATAAATTTATAATGAATAAAGGAATATTTAAGTGGATTTTTCTTCAGTAAAACTCTGATGCAGCAGAGTGCTTGCATGCATAAGACAAATGAAATTAGAATTGTTACCATTTTTACTAGACTATGAATATTCTGGTCTTGAGTTCATAGGTTTTCTTGATAGACCTGGAACATTACCGGCAATTGGTGCAATTCTTTGTTCGTATCACTGACAGGACGTACCCACGCCGTCTGTCGATGCCGCGAAGCACGTACCAGGAGCGGCGCCAGTGCCAAAAGAAGGACTTTGCGGAGTGCGGCAGTGGGGCAAGTTCCTGGAGCTGATGGTGGTGCTGGGTGCCAGTCTCCGGCAACTCGAGGACCGCTGGGCCGAGGGATCAGGTCCACTCGCTCTCTACTTCACGCCTGACCAGGCCAAGGCTCTCATCAGGGCGCTCTTCCAAAACACCGAGAAAAGAGCAGCGCTCCTCGCCAAAATCAAGCGACCGTGATTACCTTGCCCGCATCCCACATAGCTGTGTGGGTTGGTACGTGGAAAGTAGAAATTTGGTGCGTGGTAATTCAAGCGAGATTCTCTTGTATTTAGACTTGATTTACTGGGGTAAAGTTTGTTGAAGGAAAATGAACGATTTTTCGCCCAATGTTTACTTTTTAAGAGCATCTGGAAGCTCTTGTGAATTCACTGTAGCTGTTTAGTGTCATGTCTCGCAAGTCACACTTTACTCCTCAGTCGCCATTGACATCAACAGACCAAAAGCAATTTTACACTTTTCTTCTAATTTTCCCATAAGAGCGATTTTATTAACTAAAAGGACACTTTCTTGTTCACTTCAAAATAGTGATATGTATTATGAACACAATCGGAGTTGTGTAATTCGCAATTTTTGAAAGTTGCTCTACCATCAGCTTAAGTTAACAATTTTGTGTTGCTAGTCTTGTTCATCGCTTTCAAACACTCAAGACTGTGATTATACATACGAGGATATTTTATAGCTCCTATTCTGCTTCTTGAGCCGAAACCTTTACTTGAAGTTTACGGGGAAGTTCAACCTTCATTAAATCACTTCAACATGAGCATAAGGTGTGGCTCTCTAGGCTTACCTCAATATTTTAGTAAAGCTGATGAATTTTCCGTATGATGTGAATACTATTGCAACGATGATCTTCGTTGTAGCGGAATACCAGAGTTATGATGTGAGTGTGGTACTGTGCGTTGTAATGGAAGTTCATTGATACCTTTACCTTAATGCAGGAGAGATCTATTAGGCGGTTTGCCGCTTGGTATTACTATGGTAGTATGATGTGTGAGTGATACGGTCTTTAAGTTGCTATGTTGCGATTAGATGCTGGAGTTGTGTTACACACTCGTGTTGGACTAAAAATTTAAATTATTCCAATTTTTGAAACTATTTGGGGTCGTTTGTTTTTTCTTCAATACATTTCTAACTTTGAGTTTGTCACTATTACTTATTTAATGTGAGTATAGCTTCAAGTATATCTCCTTGTTAGCCGGTTTTGTGAAGTGTGAAGTATGTAGTTGGAAGATTTATCTCTTCATTTCAAAGTTCGCGCATCATTTTGTGCTCATGTTGGTGCGGTGAGGTTGAATCTGTTTTGCCGTCTCTGGCGGAGTAAATTATTAACTAGTTGTAAGTGAGCGTAGTAACGTTTATGAAGAGTGCCTTCTTCTATCTGCTAAAGCTCAAGGAAGCATTTACAAGCTCGTTGAGTATTTTCTTGCGACCATTCTATTGTAGCAGCTAATTCTGTCTATTTGTCTAGGCAGCCACATCGTGGAGTTACACTGCGAAAGTAAAACTTTGTACTGATTTTACGAGTCATGCTTTTCTATTTGGAATACAAGCTCTGGACAGAGTATGTGTCGAGGAACTCAGCTTCTCGTGGCCTGCATAAGGTATGACCTCTATTACAAGGCTGTTCTACGGAGAGATAGATTTTTTTACTCTCGCTTTTTATTGTTGAAAATCTATAGAGTTGCATCTTTCCCTATACTGTTATCACATGGAAACGTAGTTGCAGCTAACATTGTTAACATGTCAATTTAGGCTGCTCTAAATTCACTGAAGCGTATTGTTTATTTTTACTAAAGTGTCCCAGAACCAGACTAACTCTTTGTTGAATCAGTTCCTGTTCGACTGCTCTATGATTCGCCTATAGCTTTTACGATATTAGCTATTCTGCGGTTTTGCTTCGGCTACGTTCTTATTCGGTTAGGGTATAGTTCTGATAAGAAAATTGCAGGCATGTACTATAGATTTAGCTACTTCTAGGAAGTGGGTAGGGTTCCTTCCGTTTCCTGAGATAATAGGTAAGAAACGTTTGAGCTGATGAGAGTGTTCCCAGCCACTCAGCCCTGTGATATGAAAACTTTTTTGTATTACCATCTTTCGTATATTACAGGACAAATTCATATTCATTTCATTGTGTGAGGTGCTATCATTTCTCCTTCGATGCATCGGTCTAACGAGATCATGGTAGAAGTTTAGTGTAACTAAAATTTTACAAAATCAATCAATCTTCCAGCTTGTATTAAATAGCTATTAATTATGAAATCTTGTAAATTGTCGGCACTTAATTTTTGTTTGTGTGTGATACATTTCACCTCTAGGACGATGCGTTGATGGAGATTGCCCATCAGTGCATTTTTAGGAATTAGCGCCCCTCGTGGACTTGTAGGATTCCTGAGCTCCATTCAGTGAAGCTTGTTGATAGTGTCTGTCCTCGTCAGTGCATCATTAGGAAATAGGTTGACTCGAGGGTCACTCAAGCTACCTACCACAAAATATTAACATTTGCTGCAGAAGTCCGTTTTGGGTTAATATTTGTAGTTGGGTAGATCTCGTGGATGAGAAGACATTCTGCACGAATGTCTTCGTCTTTATTCTCATAACCCCTTTCCTTGAAGTTACACTTTCTGTCACCAGCGTAGCGGGCTGTGCTAACCGAGGCATCCAAAAATTCGCCCTTGAGGTACCATTTAAAAGTTTTTCGCAGAGTTTCGCTGTGATCATTGCTTAACTGGACGAAAACGAAGTTAAACATAAAAATTAAGATAATAATGGTGTGTTACTTTTCTAATTACTAAAGGGTGTGGAATGATAATCTTAGGCTTTTGGCTAGGAGTTGGAGGATAGCAGAAGCATGTTTTCATCAAGCTGTAAGATGTGGAAGCTTCTGGTGTGAGAAACAGAGAGGAATAGGCTGATCGTAAATGAGATGTGTTAAAGATATTCAAGGCGAGTGATACTGTTTGGTACATTTATATTTGGGAAGTACTACGGCTTCATGAGTGTGATACGAGTTGCGTAGACAAATAATTACTGAATATTGAGGACGTCTGAACTCCTTATAAAAGAAGTAATGACTTGTTCGAAATGTGATGTAGCCATCTGTAGGAAAAAATGTGTCATTGTGTCGTGGAATGAGGTAGATAAATTAACGTAAAAACCACTCGTAAATTTTTCGAAGCTTTTACGATGGTGGGCTTCAGAAATCAAAATGGGAATACATGTGATCCATTTCAGAGTTTTTAATGCGCTTTTGTGCCTGGTCTTTACTCGGATTTTATTTCTTGAGCAGTTTTGAGTATGGATGTGTGAAACTATAGTGCGGTACGTCAGTAAACAGTAAATTAGCGAGAGCTGATTACTTCTGTGTTCCATTGTGAGTGTCACCAGAGAGTGGTTGAAACCCTATATGTGCCTGGTGAATGTATCAATCAAGAGTAAAATATGTGTTGCGCGAGTTATCTTTTGGTATTCACTTAACTCACATCTCCTTTCCATGTGAGACGAAATTTAGTTGCCGATAATTTATTCTGCCAGTTTTTCGGGGTAATTAATATTTCATTACTAATTCCTTTCTTTCAGCGTGATTGGACGTTGGTGGAGCTGCTAAATAGATTGCAACTGGGATAGTGCTAAAAATTAAAACCAAATTTATCTTGAAAATTTATAAAATTATTACTTTTTACTCTTTTTATTCAACATTAGGTAGGAATTGAGTAATTCTTTCCTGCTAAACTTTTTGATTAGCAAGAATTGAGCAATTTTAAACATTTTACTATTTACATAGTATGACTTTGTCTAAAAATGATCGCAGATTAATATTTGTTGCTAATACCACATATATAAATACACAGTAAAAATATTTAAGTATACTCATTAAGTTTCATTGTCCCCAATGACGATGTTAAGATCCTCAAAGGATTCATAATTACAACCGCTCGACTGCCTAAAGCAGCCTCAGATCGAGGCGAATGAAGAAGATTTACTGTGCAATGCGACTGGGCTCGCCAGATGGTGGTTTTTAGTGGAATATCGTTGTTTTAGACTCCGTTTGTTCTTTTGAGTATCGGTTAGTAGTTTTGATCGTGAATCCCATACGGAACTTTTGAACGAATATGTAATGATTAATTTGTTCCGTTTATTGCTAATTGCAGATTCCGTTTATCGTGTAGACATAAGCAACTGTAACAACAACAAAAAATCGTTGGAAAGAATGAGCTGTAATGCTAAGCATTCCGAACGCGACTAATTTAAAAAAATTTGTCATCAATTCGGGAACGACGAAGGAGCACTTCGACCAGCCGTGCACTTGTTGTACTTTACACCTCCGGTTTCTAGATTGGTTTTGAATTATCAGGCGGTTTAAAGTGATTCATCAGACGAAAAATCGTTTTCTATGCGTAATTTTCCACACCAAGTTGGGCGAGCTTAGAGCTGGATTCGTGCGTTCTTTGTACAATCTTGACTTGAACGTGCGTTGTTCAGACTCTTTGAAATTTTCTTCTTAGGAATCAATACTTGATTTCAACATACACTTCATGAAGCCAATGTAGTACGACACAAGACTGCTCAAATTTCACGTAATTTTGCGACGTCGTTTGAACGCTTTCAAAAAAAAAACAGAACGGCAACCCAGGAAATTATTTGCAAGTCATGGAAATGTTTTCTGTCCGTAATTCCTTATTTTTATTATACACTTTTCAACTAATACCAGTGAACAGATCGATTTTTTCTTGCTATTAGTCCTCTTTTAACAGTTGAAGTTTCTTATTCCGCAGTTAAACTGAAATTTAGCGAACTAACTGCGTCTCTAGTATGGGAATTATGTTTTTAGCTGGTGCCGAATTGGGGAAACGAGAGTAGCTCTCTCTATTACCTGAGGACTTCTAAGAAAATGAAGGCGAATAAACAGACCCGCTCAGGTATATTTATTATGTGAATACAGATAATCAGCGTGAATTACACAGGGCAGAACTACGGAATCAGAACTAGTAGTTAATTAAGAAAATAGGAGAAGGTCAGGGAACCAGATGAAATTACAGAACCCAGGAGAGCCTCAGAAATGGAGCGTGGGTGGGAAACAGGGATCAGCTGGAAGCAAAAGACAAGGTACAAATAAAGATATTCTGCTTCTTAAAAGCCAAAATAACAAACAAGAGCACCAATTAACTAAGGTAAGAATCGACTGATAAGGCATATTATAAAAGTTTATAAAAGCTGGACTAATCGCATACAAAAGTGAAATAGAAAATGCAATAATTGAAATTAAAATTTGGTTGAATTTCACATTTAGACCGATGTACACGAATTTCGATAAACGAGTAACTAAGCATCGTCTGAATGCTTCCACTTCAACGATAATACACATAGAAATTATTTAATAAAATAAGGAAAACGAAGTTTATCAACTGAACAAACGAGTCACGCACACAAAAACAGAATCCTAACTAATGAAAAAAACGGAACTTGGCTGAGCAAATGTATGCCTTTCACTTACCTTAGCCACGGTTCCTGCATACCAAAATTTCTTCAGTTTCGTATTTTTTAGTTATACAATTAATGATTACTGGAATGCCTGAAAAAAATGAAAACAAGTTGGGTTGAATATACGTTCAACAGGGCAGGTGTCCTAGCTCCACATTCTCACAAGTCTATATAATACCACATGGCAATTCAGAGCAACGTATTCACGGATAGGTTGAGGTGAAACATTACAGTGCACACGGTAGCAATGTCTAGCGAGCGTTTTGTCTAAGCCAAGGATGATTCAAGTTCGACGATGGGAGCTGTACCTGTAAATTAAATTATTGCTTTGAACTGTCTTCACTACACAAACTCACGCTAACGCCATATATTTTAGATTATTGTGAATGACTTCGTCATGATCTGTTCGTCACCAAGCGACTTTTAGTGAGTTCCAGGAGCACCAAGTCGGGTAAGGTTTGGTAAAGAATTTCGACTTCCGTTCCGTGGGACTGTAGCTCTTAGAGCTGTTTTTTCAACCGCTTGTATATTTTTCAATTATCTTTGATATGACAACGTCACCTATTATGAAACGTGCCCTAAATGTCTACCGTAGTAAAACAGTGTAAAATATTTTTTTTGTGCCTCCATTTCAGTAACCCTGAATAAAAACTCATCTAAACCCACTTGCTATTCGTAAAAGCTTGAGCTCTTAAAGCAATGGATTTTAATGTAGTGGGTGATTAAATTGAAGTATCAAATCGTGCATATGTTATATTGCAATGAACGCCAAGAACAGCGCAAGCGGTGATGGTGACCGAGACCAACAGCTCAAGGCGTTCAGGGATAACCTGCAAATATTGTTTACATATATTAAGTGCAATTTGTTGCCGCTTTACTTCCAGCTCTATTGCACTAAGATCGACTTTGTCGTAGTAATTCTAATTCATAATTACCGGCAATGCTACATCACACTGTATGTAGGGCTGGTATACAGAAATCGTTGAATTTTCAGCCGTGTCTGAAAAAAACAATTTTTATTTCGTTATTCCTCAAATACTTATGGAAACTGACAAGTTGGCTTAGATTCATAATTTTATTCCTGTTTTTGCCTTTTCTCCTCAAGTATTGCGGTACCATTTATACTTTTCCTAATTCCTTTGCTCGAAGATTTTTTGAGCGTTAACCAGAGCTCGTGAAAGTTATTTCTTGTCCGTTTTAAGAAAGAAATAGAAAGTAGACAGTGCTTTTTGAAGTGAACTATTACAATTTTGGACTTATTATTGCACATTCTAAGTAATTTTTTACGAGTCGTTCTTCTGCCGATCTTGTTCGCGAGTTTCTCTGGGTTTAACTAGATTTCCGAGCTCCTTTAGGAGACGTGTTTCTCACAGACGTCCTGAGTTGTTCGGCGCGGACCATGAAGACTACTGTACATGTCATTGTTAGCCTAAATTGCAGGCCACAGTTTCATATTTCTTAAGACGAACAAATTTACTCAGCTATTCGATTAATGGACCAACCTTCTACTGTTGGTACTCGAGTTAAATCACGCCTTTTTTATCTTAATCATTATTCTTTTTGTGTGACATTATTTGTATTATTTTTATTGCATCGCACCAAATTTGTTTGAGCTCTTCAGTATTTTATTAGGAATAAACACATCACATTCATCGATCGTGAAAAAGAAAGTGAACATTCAGTCATGTCTGTTGTAATAGCTAATACTCTTATACCAAGTAATGCAGACCCCGAAGCACCCCTTGATTACCGAAGACTTGCGTTTTCTTCGGTCGATTCCTGCCTCCCCTCAAGTCTATTTATAAGCGAGGCCGGCCCGTCGCTCTGTCGTCTCATTCTCACGTTTCCTGTTCGTGGAGTAGCACGTGATCTACTTAAGTGTTATTTAGTTTAGAATTGCATTTGCATTTTTAGTATTAAATCAGGTGTTATAAGCGGATAGACCGCAGCCACCATGCCTCCCAAGTTTGACCCAACTGCCATCAGCATAGGTGAGTCTTAACCTGAGAAGTCGAAGATTTCATGGCACCACGTGGTTCATCCTACACAACCATCCCTTGAACTGAATATTATTAAGGGTACAACAATTAAAACTAGGAACAAATAATCCGTCTGAACAAACTGAAAGTTCTAATTGACCACTTCTATTTAATTCTCGTTTCAATTTTTTTTTAGAAATTGTAGCCAGGCGTAGCACATTTCAATTGTGCATTAAAAACCTTGATTGAAAGTATTAATGAGTTCGTGAGAACGTTGGGCTCAGAGATCTTCTAGATTAAGCACAAATTCAAATTCATCATTTTTTTCTTCACCAAGTACAAAAATACATGATATTTTACGGTGGCTCACAGATTTAAAAACAAAAGTAGAAAACAATCTTTAGGCAGTGCACACAAGAAAGGGAACACAAGAGCGACGTTCATTTAAGCTCAGGAATTACAATTTAGAGTATGGAAGCCACCTAAAAGTTCATGAAGTAACTATAATCTCTTTACTCTTGAAGTGGTGGAGAGCTAGTATGAGTAAAATTTGAGAAATCGCTTAAAATGTCAATTTTTTCAAAGTACAAGTTGGGTTTGAAACCTCAAGCACATATTTTGAAATTCTTTCCAAGGTCCTTTTTCTCCGCTGCTAGGGTTATATTTGTATGAAATGATCAAAACAAATTTTCTTTGAAATTAAAAGAACCTCGCATAAACGATCTTATCACTTTCATTTCCTGTCGTCGAATACTGATGCGAATGATACATGTATATCTATCTATAAGCATAGAAATAAACTGCCACATCACTCAAGGCAATGTTATCAGAGTTGACGGTATCGTGCTAAGAACAAAGTGCTTATCTCACTTTTATTTTATTTTAGCAAGATTTTTTTAAAGGTCTTCGTGCGATCATAAGAAATTATATTGATCGATTAATATCGAAGAATGTCAGTGGAAAAGAATGGAGCAGTTTATTTTATTAGTTCAGTCATCTTTTCAAGTGAAAGATTCACTATTGGAGGGCATTTTTTGAGTCCGCTCGTCGAGAGTTTTATTCATTGAAGTTTTGCGAATCGTTTGCCTCGATTACATCAATATATTTTAAATCAATTAACGCCAATCCGTTATTATCACTTTCGATGTCTTAGAATTTCAGCACAGGTCGAACATGACAATCGTTAAATACTGCACAATTTTGCCAATTCCTCAAGGTATTTTTTAAGCGCAGGTTTCACAGTAGTAACATTGACATCTTCATTCGGCCAATGAGTCAAACACTTCGTCGACGGCAGCGCCATTGACCAAAACTGCATTACCTAGTATAACACTTCACTCAAAATACATCGAGTCTTTGCAGAAAATTCATAGGTAATGTATTTTTTGATGCATTTATTTTATGAATTTTGCTGCGATCAGTGAAGATGCGGGCTGTGGGCGGCGAGGTGGGCGCCACGTCCTCCATAGCTCCCAAAGTGGGCCCACTGGGACTCTCACCGAAGAAGATCGGAGAGGACATCTGCAAGGCGACCCAGGCCTGGAAAGGCCTTAAGGTGCGGCGGAGACAGCACACTTTGTGATGTCTTTAACTTGAATAATGCTTCTATTTCCAGCTCGCTTGCGGAATCTCTGATGTCCCTGTAGTCTCTCTCGGTATCAGTGCAATAACTGAGGGTAGCTGTAATGAAACCTTTAAAAAGCGTTGAAACCCGTATCGTGCCTGTTCTGTATAAGAGTAATTAACTCTGAGTGGCGTAAGTAGCTGTTTGAAACGAAGTGCGAGCTGAAAGTGTCGTCAGCTCACGTAGAACACCCGTATTAGAGTGCACGCTACGTCCATTCTAAACAACACAGTCTAACTTTTTCGCCGCCTGCATGCATGTTTTTCACCACCCAAGTAATAAAATCGCTTAGGCGGCAAAAAACATGCATGCTCCGGCGAAAAAGTTAGACTGGGAAGCGCCAATTTAGCGTAGCACAGCGACAGGCGATCTAATAATATTTTCTTAATGTAAGAGAAATCCGCTACTGGGCCAAAAAGTTTTGCATCCTGGAGAAATGTGGATGTGATGGAAACAATCAAGTCTAAGAATTTACTGCGCCACCTTTTACGTTGAAAACACTTTCATAATTTTAGCTCTGGCAGTATTTTTATTAAGTGACTGGACTTCACAGTCCAAGGTTATAGACCTACCATTTGAGGTACTTTTCGAGCCGATTTCCCAGCCCGGTACAAACCTATAACCTGTCCTCTGAAAAAAAAACAGGTATATTTTATTTGCATTTTTTCAGTGGAATTATTCATCTTATTGTCGCGGAAAGTGCAAGTACAGTACAGTAACTAGTTACACTGAACGCAAATGTTTTTCTCATTTTTTCTTCAAATTTGTGTAGAGGAAACTTTTAAAAAATCGATGAAATTATATCTGTATTTTACCAGGTCGGAGCAAAATTTTTAGCCGGGCAATGTATTTGAAGAATTTTTTGGATAAAACAGTTAAGCATGCCAAGTATAACAGACAACATTAGCGGCATCGGTAATCTTACACAGGCGCTTCCTCAAAATGAAAATTAAACCAAAAAATTCACACAAGCGTTTCTATGCCCAAAAATCTTTCGATCTCAAAATTGGAAAATTCGGGAGCTAGTGATTTACAAATAAGCATAGCCAACTCCAGGGGGTGGACCTAATTGGAGTAAGACAATCCAAAAATCCTAGAGTAGTTTTCTTGTTTCCACTATTGTATACCAGCCGTTAATTAATAGTCAAAAAGTGAGACAACACTCAATAAAATTAATTACTTGCTTTTAGAACAGTCAGACTTCTCAAACTGTTATCATAATTCTTGTGTTTATTAAAGATTTTCGGGGGACTTTGAACCTGTTAAAAATTCTCAATTAGTCTCGGGCGAGCATCGATTGTAGCCGAAATAATTCTATTCAGATTTCCAAAACCTATTGAAAAGCTCGATCACGTTACTGAGGTACTTTTCAAGTTAGTAGCGTTAGTAAAAAATGTTCGGTATTTATCAGGTGACTGTGCAGCTCACCATCCAGAACAGACAAGCCACAGTCGAGGTGGTGCCGTCCGCATCCGCATTGGTGATCCGCGCCCTCAAGGAGCCGCCGCGGGACAGGAAGAAGGTACGCACTGCAGCTCACATGAGGAGGAGTTGCATCATAGGCCAGTGGGATGATACGTCAGCCTTGGAAGTTCGAATTTTTATTTGTCCAGTTTTTGTGGAAGAGAGCGAGGGAAATAACTCGATTTTTACCTTTTTGATCTGCTTTAATTGAGGTAAATTAGCCTCTCATCTGCAGGCCTGATGTACGCATGAAAAGAAATTCACGTAAGCCGTAGTTTGTGGTATACATAACTAAGTACATTTTTACGTGTACGAGAGCTCAACAATGGTACATATTTTTGGTACTGAATTTAAGTTTTGAACGTATGTGCGTTGCTATCAAATTTATGCTGTGAGTACAGTTGTGCAAACAAACAACAGCTAAACCGGTTTTGAAGTCTCTTGGTTATTTCCAGTTGTTGTTTCGTTGCGAACACCTGCCGTTGCAGTTCCTTAACAAGTGGGGGTTATAACAGCTGCTTAATTGCCTGAATTACGTAGACGGTTCAATGATCCTTGAAATATTTAGGAGAATTCCAACATTGATATTTTTCGGTAAATGATAAGAGGATGCTAATATTTTCCAATACTTCTAAATCATCAGTGCATGTAAAACTCAATGACTTTTTAAACTTATATAAAACAAATTGCTCTGTTCCTGAATGTAGAAAACAGCCCGAATTTTAGTTCAACAATATCCCGAGTTTATAGATTTGTGGTGCGGTTATCGAGCGGAAAATCTTTGAGTGATATCATAAGCAGGAAAAGAAGTCAGTTTTATCTTTATGTGATCGCATTTATGGTACTTGTGTTGCTTTACTTTAGAGGAATATTTTCTTATACCTTTGATTCGTGAGGACTTAATCCACTAAATATCCATGTTCACATGGGATAAAAATTTTCTTATGCTAATTGTTTATTCCTCAGCTGTAACTAGTCTCTTACGGAAATTGAGTTCGCTACCGCGAAAATCAACAAAATTTTAAATAGTAAATGTCGTAACTTTATCTACTTATGATTATCCACTATATTCTAAGATCAGTTACGTTTTCTAAACGCGAAGTAACGAGGCTCAAATTTTTTTCTAGGAATTGAGACGTACCTAGATCACCAAACTAAAATCTGTAGAAATCTCAGTGACGCAATCGAAAAACACCCTATTATTTTCCGCCCAAAGGGTATGAGGCGAATCGAGTACTAGAATAGAGATAAGGCCTGCAAATAATAAACCATACTTTTTAGCTTACTAAAAGCACTTTATCGCTTCTACGTGAAGAACATAAAGCACATCGAGAACTGAAAAACGTGTGCGAGGGTGCATCAGCAAGGAAAATAAACCATACTTTTGGGAGCTAACAACGCTGTCTGGTCTTCCAGGTGAAGAACATAAAGCACAATGGGAACATTTCACTGGAAGACGTCGTCGAGATCGCGCGCATCATGCGCTTCAGGTCTGGCGCGCGCTACTTCGCAGGGACGGTGAAGGAGATCCTGGGGACAGCCAAGAGCATCGGGTGCACCGTGGACAACCAGGACCCGAGGGACGTGCAGCAGGGCATCGACAGCGCCACCATCAAAATCCCCGACGAGTGATTCTTTGCAGGTTTGTGTTTTATGGTGACCTTGGGACGGAAATGATCTCGGGCAAATAAGCGTTATGAATCGAAACTGGAAGACGCACATGCCCTGTTGTTGGTTGTTCATTGTGTTCTTAGTTATGATTATTCCATATAAACTATGAATGTTGTTAATGTTTGGAATTGGTTCATGGCTCTGCGGTATTCTTTCAAATATACGAGTATAATCGCAAAACGTGGTCTTAGATCAACAACTAACGAACGTCTGTTTGTTAAATTTCCCCGGTTCATATGGTAGACTTTAGGAACGAATGTGGTACAGGAATTCTTAATAGGTACAGTTCTGCGTTGCTTTCCTTTCCCTTGTTTGGCATGACTTTTTCTGAGAATATAATGGCAAAGAAAACGATTTAAAATTTTGTAATTTTATAAAGATTTTCCATTTGAATGTCATTTATTTCTGTCGAAGATGTGATTCTTTTTTCAAAAACCTGAAGTGCGCTCAATAAAATGCAATTTTAGACGCTAGCGATTAGATGAGAAGACCATTTCGCTGAAAAGAGACCCTAATAAATTTTTTTAACCTCATTTCACTCATTCCTACACTGAGTCTGGGGTACGACATTTTCTGCTCCATTTTGGTTCAGAACAATCTTGTCACTGAGCTTAGAATTAGATTGAATTTTCTTATCACTCAATGGAAAAGGTGAAAGTAGCTGGAAATCCTGTTTACTTTTATGAGTACGAAAACGCTTCGAGGATTTTTCCCTTCTGCTCTGTGATAATGCATATTTGTTCATTGACGTATGGATGAAAGACTTACACTTACACGTAATTAAGCGTCTGACCTCGTGTACACGCAGTTAACCTGATAAGAATAAATGAAATATCACCCGCTAAGTTAATTTCGTTGATAGGTGAGCACCCATGAGTCACCTTCACGAGATTCTAATCAATTCTAATTCTGTGGCGTCACTGTTTAATTTAACTCGAGCATAACACTTTCAGAAGTTAAATGAAGGCACTGCAAAACGTTGTTCGTTCTAGCACACAAGCAATAGAACTCTTTACCAGTGATTCGACAGGCCATGCGGAGATTGCAGACCATGTGGTGAATCGTTCAAGATTAAACATGGTTTTAACAATTCAAGATTATTGTGTTTTTTCAAATGCAAAGGAACTAAAAGTAACGTAAGCGATTATTCAAGGCAAATTTAGCACCCAAAGGCAATGTTTGATTTATTACAAATAAAGTGATTTGAACTTCTATCATTTCAGAAAGCTATTTTTTTAAATGCTTACTTCCACATGGAAAGACTTCTCGTCCAAGTACGAAATGTAATAAATCTTTAAATTTATTAGAGCGATTCTATTTGATTGCTCTTCCGCAGAAGGCCTAAGTTTTTTGCTTGGTGTAATCTTCCTAGTGAAAATTTGGTTGGAGTTGCCTTCCATGGTCATAATCTAGAAAATCATGGAATGAAATATGAATACATTGCAAAATCATGAATTCCTTTAGACTTTCTAATTAGACCGTTTTGTTAACGAAGAATTTTCTCTTTAGAAAGTACGTTTTTCATAATTCACCAATCATTACTATTCGCAACCAATGAATCACACCAGTCTAACAACATGTGCTAATGGTAGATGTTGTAAGAATTTGAATACATAATCTATACTCGTATGTCACGCTTTATTGTGACTTTGTCGTCATTTTCCCTTCATTTTTCAGAAAAAAATCATTTTTTCCGTATATATTCAGTACAATCTACCGTATCGATATGAGCTTCAATATAAAGGAGGTTCCCACTAAGGGTAATATTACAGCAAGTTCTCATGACGATTGAATCTACAGTGTTTTGTTTATTGAATCTGCGACTAATCCGAGCTGCTGTTAGATACCCAACGACACTTTTGATCTTTTGTCTTAGTGTTTCCTTCGATACATACAGAGGACCTCCCTCGTAAACCTTTCGTTAGAAGATGGAACAAAACTGTTCAATGGGGCCAATGGGTCGATTGAAACAGAAGGCCAAATCATCAGATGCTCCTCTTTGATAGTCGTGCCCTTGAAATGACGAAATTGTTGCCTTGGCTGAATATGATGTAACATGATCATGTAAAAATGTCAGCTAACGTACCAGTTCAATGGGGACGTCATCTAACCATGGTGACAAGTTTTCATACAGAAACCGGACGTAGATTTTAATGGTGATTTAAATATCTTGACACTCAAAATGGTCCTACCAGTTCATAAAGAATGATTCCTTCCCAAAGCATCATCTTACCACCACCGTGTTGACGTCGAAAGCGATTGGATCGAGAGGCTCCGAGAAGTATTCACGCTTTGGCCCGTCTATCATGACCAGCCAACGGAGCTCAGGCTTTTTCCGTAAAAAGGACACTGCAAAACTTTGTCTTCATGCATTTGTAGCTACACGTGATGTGCTTCTCCTTGTGGGATATGTTCAGGATGGGTCTGACGATGGGCTTTACACCCTTTACCACCTCTTTTAAAACCCTGAACCGGGTATTTCTGGATACAGGCCTAAGCCTTGTATTTCCAAATATTGCAGCATTAGTCACTCTAGGATGGGTCTTTGCATGTCTACGTGATGTCCGTTTTTCTTTTCAGTCCATCTGTCCTATCCATGAAAATGGGGTCCTTCACATACGACTTAGATGTTCTTGCACCCCATTTCTCTATATATCCATTACACGGACACCATTTACAAGGCCTTACACAATCTGCGCTTCTTCCTTTGCCGCGTAACATCGTTTTCTTGGCGGATTATTGTATCTGTAATGAAGCGTGACACATTAGAAAACAAAGCATCACACTTTAATTCATATTATTTTGTCTATACTGCATCAATCGTCTTGAAAATTTTTAGAAATATCCTTAGTAGGACCCTTCTTTGTATTAAAGTTCACTTCGATGATATATCATGAACAGGAATAATTGCGGAACAACAAATTTGCAATAAAGCGTGACCCTCAGTTTGTTTATAAAGAACATTGATCAAATTTAAGTCAGTAGTTTGTCAATATACAACATTCCTCTGCAATGTATGTCTTTGCGGTGTGTTAAGGTATTTTAAGATTAAATTTTTGAGTTCATCCTAGCTCGTTTCGAATTGAGTGTTAATTTCTATTATTTTAGTATCGCTGGTCGGGCTTGGCAACCCATCCACCCTGCTCGGGCATCGCAAACCTAATTCACATTCAGGGATTAATTTCATTCGTTACATGTTTCTTGGATAGCCAGTTCATTGCCTTCCAATGTTTAAAAATGATTTTTAACAAATTTTTTGATAAAAATATAAGTGAGTAAATAATAGAACATGAAAGTGAAGCGACTTAGTAGAGTCTGTCCCCAACTCGCAACAGATAGTCTGGTGCATCTAATTCTACCCCGCAGTCGAGAGGCATTAGTGCTCTTAGTAATATTTTCTTAGAGGGCGGTGAGGTCTGTTAGCGTTTGTCAATGTAAAACTGAAGATTTGAAAGGTAGAGACATTTAATTCTCGAAAATTTTCACACAATATGATCCACTGAGAAGCTAGCAAAGTTTAATACAAGAATTGAAAGGAAAGTATAGTACATAAATGTACAAATACTTAGCTCTCAAATTTCTGTCGGACCTTACCTTAGGTCTGAAACATTTTTTCGAGGTGTGTTATCTATACAATACTTACTTTTTATTCACTGAAAACACACACACTGAGTCTTCTAAAAAGTTTCATCACAAGGGTAAACCAAAGTAACTTCCCATTTCTTTCTCAAATGTTTCTCAGCTTTAATTAGGTAATGTGTTTTGGGCCATTCTGCCTTATCAGGAGCGTAATCTGAGCGGTTCGACCACGAATCTATTTTATTGATTCTCCGTCCAAGTACGTCCTGAGTCATTTGGTCTATCTGTAAGCAACTAATCCGTTCAGCCTCGTATCAATCAACCCTGATGATGCAACCTCAGATTATGGAAGTCGATGAGCTTGGCACGTACTCTACGTACAATTTTTCAGATGGTTATCTACTAAATGGTTGTGATGTTGCCAGTTTAACACTTCAAATAACCTAACTCAACAAGAACGATTTCTCTATTAGATTCACTCATTTTCTTCAAGTGCACAGCGGTCGTCATTAAAGTAGATGAAATCATTAAATAGCTATGTACTAGAAAATTTATACTGCTTCCTTTATAGCCGTTATGTCACTGTTTAATGCACTACTTCATCAATTTCGTTTCATTTTATTTTTGGCTATCCTTGATCTCACGAGTTTCACACTCGCTTTCTAGTTTGGCTTTGTTATTTGTATTGCCTACTATCTACTTAAATCGACTACAACCAAGGATTTTCTACATGTAATTTAGGTCTCCTAAGTGGGAGTTTGGGTCCACGTCAAGAACTAACTCACTCGCAAAAGCAGTAAAAGAAACCATAACATGAAATAATGTGTATCTTTAAACCTATTGCACTTTAGCTAAACTTGTCTTGTAAATGTGATTTTAGGTTTGTGCCACCGGGGAGACAACCCCGACACCAAATCTCATTAATTTCCATTTGTTTTTCTCTCTTCTCGTACAGGTAAATAAATCGGAGATGAATCTACAACTTGTATTTATGTCCTAGCGTTCATGACGTAGTTTATTGTGGAGGAAATCTTTAAAACATTACTTATCAAAGATTCTTGGTTCAATGTATTATTGATCTGTGAATAATTTAAAAAATTTAGTATACCAAGTACATCATTAACATTACAGAATAAAACACGGGAAATGATGGACAGAACCTGAGACTGAACATCTACTAGTTTACTATTTCTAAAAGCATGGACTGAACATAACATTATAAAAATCTTCAGAATTTGGATATTTCAAAACATAGGACATTTTTTAGAAAGGTCTTTGCATTTGTTTACAGTAAATCCTCAAAAAGAATTAACTTACAACGGAAACCTACTGTGTTTTCTTGTACATTTAAGAGGACATTATGGAGCACGCCTTAAGCTGAAGTTTCACTTCGTGAATTTTTTTTCAAAATATTCGAGCTACCGACTATGTACACGATCCAGCTGAAGATCGATCAAAACACTTGTAATTCTCACCTAACTAAGTATATTTCAATCACATCAGGAATTTACAGTTCGTCGTTCTCTTTCTTGAGTTCAAGGAACTCATGATTTACTCTCAGTTTTTAGGTTGACGTACATTATTCTTCAATGTGAGTAAGTGCATTCATAACCGAAAATAAGTTGTTTAACCTAATTTTCGTTGACCATACCTGTATTACGCGAACAGTGTTTGCAATTTTTTTCTCTGATTCATTTCCTGGCTCATTGCTAAATTTGAGCGGTGAAAAGTCATCAAATGAAAGGAGAAACATTCATGTGCCCTGGACAGCATAGGTGTGAACTGTCTGGCCAGCACTTGAGCTTTAGTTTCAAACCCTCACAATTTGAGGCGTGCCAAAGTTTCTGCGTGCGAGTCGTGGCTTCGGAAGGGGGGTGGTAGCTCGCTCGGAAGGGGGTTGGCGAGGGAGGGGAAGCATTTTCGAAGTCCTGCTAGGAACATTCTCTGAAAAAATATTTCTATCTGTATATGAGGATCTGAAGAGCAGTTTCCCTGACGTGCTATAAAACACTGCTCTGTCCATGTGCTGAACACAGCTAAAATAAGATACGGAATTATGTAGATCAATTGCATTAGAAATAAATATAAATCAACAAGGATACCTTCTCACATGGAAAATCCATTCGTACCGTCCAGAACATCAATTCAATATTCATAAAACAATTACATGTTTCACTTTTTCCCTTAAGAAGATTTTCCCCCTAAAAAAGTAGTAACCGATAACCCATAAGTACCGGTTCTCCTTTAGAGTTAAACAGCCTACGCTATTCCACTATCTGTATACTTTAAGGGTACCCGCACACGAGTGACTTTTTATTATCAGTTGTCACAACAAAATATTGTCACAATAAAAAAATTGTCGCAACGAAAAGTTGTCAGTAAGGCACACCCGCACACGAGCCACCGGATGGCGGCAACTATCGTTTAGTGACACCGTGGAAACTGTGAATATGGCAATGTCAGACCACTCTAGTCTGGAAGACACTGAAATACCACGGCAGGATCGTCAGATAAAAAAATATGCCATCCCCATATTGAGTACATTAATCATCATAAAAATGCCGAACACAGACCCTTTTTTTCTTTAAAATAATGAATTTATTATTCATATGTGAAATAGGTTGTTTCGCCGAGCCATTTTAGAATATCTTAAACGCCTTACAGTTTATTTATGCACCATACTGTCCCCAAACAAGTCACATTTGCAAAAATCTGGAGTTAACAAAGCCAATCTGGCAACCCGCGACCAGCTGGGCTCTGGGTGGCGGCAACTAAAAGTTGCCCGTTTGCGAGTTCCCATTATTAGGAATAACGTTCTCGATCGCCTGCAAAAGTTGCCGACAACTATTGTGCTGTCAGAGAAATTGATCAGGTCGCAACCTCCCCTCACAACTTTTAGTTGTCGCCTCACGAAAAATTGCCCGTGTGCAGGCAGCCATAGAAATGCACGCTTTCTATTTAGGACAATTTTTTAGTTGTGGCAACTGACAACACACAGTTGCTCGTGTGCGGGTACCCTAAAGATGATAATAAATGGTCCGTAGTAAGGAGACTTTCAACACTGCACCACTCTACTCTAAACGCCATCCTAGCTAACTTCTCATGTTCTAGAAAACAATCTCCCCATAAAAATAACAAACAAACAAATGGATGTTTTCATACGCCTGCTCGAAACATACTTATTTCAGTCTCATGTACCGAATTTTCTAGAATATTAAGTCACCGAAATATTTTAGAAAGATCCAGTAACGAACAAAGCATCGTATAATAAGCACAGAATATATGGCGTTGCCATTTTTACATCGATGACGAGATAGTTCAGATAAAATAGGTTAGCGTTTATTTGAGGGAGAGATTACTGACTTTCACCGGTCAGATAAATGTTACAAAACAGTTTCAAAATGCTTAGCTATCCATAAATAAACTGCAATATATCATCAAGATATATTCAAAATTTAGGACGACGACTTTGCAGAGGCGTGAAGAAAGTAGAATTGTCATTAAACACTGCTTGGAAATTATATCACAGTGATACGGTGAACCAAGAAGCTACATTGAAAGTCATTGCCAGAGACTTCGATACTCATGGTATTTGTCTGAATACTCGTACTATACTACATCGGTTACGCAGGTTTTCCCAGAAGTCTCATCATCTTTCAGTCAGTTTAAATTTTGACCAAACTTTCTTGAGCGCAGTAAATTGCTTTCGGAAAAACTAACGCTGTGGAGCAATGAAGAAAAAATGAATTAATTAGAAATGGATAAACAAGTTTCTGCGTAAGGAAGGCGAGATTTCCTCAACTTATCAGTTGAAAATCTAAAGCTAAACCGACGGTTTTAATTCTAGCTCCACAAACTTCCCCATACAACTAAAAGGTTGAAGAACATCATGAACTGCATTCTTACGCAGACGAATCATAAATAAAAACACCAAGGTTGCTACTCTCAAAGTCAACACTGCCAAAATTATTTATTGCTGTTAAAAGGTAAACGTTTCGAGCGCCAGGCTCATCATCAGCACAAGTTTGTCTGCAACGGACAAAACAGAAATGAATGAATAAAAATTTACGGGAAAAAACACATAATTAAAGAAATACTTCTACTGATACTACTGATACTAAGGTTGATACTACGTACTATTGACTATAAGCCTTGCAGTGGCCGAGTGTACAGACGCAGGGTTTCCACGCGAGGCAACTCGAATTACCCTAGCTGAAGGGTGTTGATTACCCTAGATTACCCTAAAACAGCTAATCCTGATCTATGACCTAGAAATTAACTAAAAGGTAAATGGACTGGTTTCCAGAGCTCCCTCAGTATGAATTAGAGCTGTGTTACATACTGCATGAGCGTCAGGAGGGAAGGCCAGTTGAACGACGTTAGAATGCTGGTTTGATATCCCAGATGATATCACGTACAAGATGTTTGCCAAATACCAGTCGATGCCCCCTGTTTTCCAAGGCGCACCTGATCCGGGAACATTGTTTTCATCAAACTAAAATAGAAATAGAATAGAAATAGAATACACAAAGAGATGGGTAGGTGGTACTTGGCTAAAAATGCACAAACTTGCAGTTCCACTTTCCGAGCACGATTTTCAAGAGGATCATTGGATAGCACGTAGCTGGCAATTGATGGGGTTTTCTTTGCCACAATGGATCGTTGTTTGTGTCTTTGAGAGCATGTGACGCTTGATCTCCGATCGATTTCCCACAAGAAATATCGGTTCGACAAACCTTGCAATACGCCACATCCTTTTGCTCTGTTGATTTTGAGGACTTGGCTAACCATCCTTCAAACTAAGGTTCCGTTGTCCACAAATCTTTAAATTTCTGCTGGTAGTTTTCAGCTTTCACGTGGGGCTTTCCTTTTTTCGAGGTGGTGTCGTTGGCTCTTCCTCACTCGGTGCGCAATCATCTGCCATGCTGCAAGAAGTGCAATAATATGTTTACCTATCCCTGGTATAATTATCTATTTTTCATTTAATTTTCCATCCATTCAAGCGCTTCAGCCATTCTTCCCACATGCTCAATCTAACCTAACACTTTGATCCACTCTCTCTGATGACTTTCTGGCTTTCCTCACACATGACTTTCGTCATATCTTTTTATTACGATTTCATCCAACCTTGTTACATCACAAATGCTTCTCAGAGGCTTCGTTGCAATCACATTCGCGCATCAACTCATAAAGTTGATCGTAAAGTAATCAAATTTATTCATTTTCTAAAGGGCGGGTGAGGAAATTCAGAGGTTTTTGGAAAAAACTACCTTGCCTTTATTAATATGTATAAACTTTCCTTGACACTCAGGTGCAAGAAACCCTAGTGCTTCAATTTCGGGTGACGGAATTCTAGGCATGATCGCAGCTACATCAAATTCTATGTCCGTGTTACAGCGTCTAAAGGCCATTTTACATTGACGGTGTCTTCGCGCTCCACACCGACGCTCCATCCCGCCAGTCAAATAAGCTCCGCCCACAGCAATGCAAAATGACCCTTATTGCCACGCTCTCGGTAAGGAGCGGCAACATTCTGCATGCTAAATATTGGCGGTGTGCACTGCCAGTCAACAGCGTTCAGTTGCTCCTGAGACCATAGAGAGCATGTGTAGTCATGGCTTACATATTATGTAGCAAGGAAGAAATGAAACCTCCCATTGAAAAATGTGATGAATTTCCAAGTTTATGGACCGTTAAGCTCGCAGAGTATAAAAACAGTGTCCAGAGAAGATGCTTTTAAAAGTTTTGCATCTCACTTCTAAATTATTGCAATGGTTAAAATGAAAATTCAAACACTGAGAGGCCAAGATAGGAGACAGCTCTCACTATTCAAAAAATCAAAGAAATATACATTGCGTGTGTAAACGTAAAATTAATTACAGTGTAATTAAATGCACAATGTACACTGCTCTCAAGAAAAGTACTTCAAATACACGGACAACATTCGCCAGGTGTCAGTAGAAGATGATTCAAATTAAAGGAAAAAGTAAAAAAGCACACCTACAAATTAGTAATAGGTATTTATTTTTTTTTCCATTTACAGTGTTTTTTGAAGGTAATTGGGTTATATTAAAGTTTTTTAGAATATTAGATTATTTCTTCTGCAAATTATTCTGTAAATATTCTGCAGATTGTTCTGCCAAGTTTTCTGTCAGTATTGCAAGAGCAATACTGACGATTGCTGTCTCTGGGGAAGGAGCGTCGTGTTGAGCGGCAATGTAAAAGCAAGTCGGTGTGCACTGACGCTCAATCCTCTCGTGGGAGGAGCTCTAGCAAGTTCACCGTCGCTCCACACCGACGCTCCACACCGCAGGTGTAAAATGAGCTTAAGAAAGACAGTGAGAATACGAACATATATTGCAAGTTTTAAGTCAACAACTGTTCTCTTTTGTTTATATGAATTTTTTTAAAACTATTTTTATAGCTTCTTCCTTTCGCCTTTAGCACCTTTTGTAACTAGAAGTGTCAAAGAACCCTGTCTAATTTTTTTGTTTGCATCGCTACAATAACATGCTTTGTTGGCGTGCAACATGGCTAAGAAATAGGACGCCTTCCACCTAATTATCTGGCAAAATACCTGCGCTGTGAGGTAACTCTGCTGTCAATTCAATGACTATCACAAGAATGAAACTATTGATTATTTCTACGATGAAATATATTAGCTGTGGTATTTAAAAATACAACAAACATACCAGTCAACATTCTGTTGAAGCTTATAAGCACGCGCACAATCAGAACAGGACAGTGACTTTCGTCGACTGGCTGTTGCTGACACCGGTCGAGTTTTTTATTAGCGAAATGCAACTCTAAATCATTTGTCAAACCGAAGTGGACAAGAGATATTATGGCTTCGTATCTTGACGCCGTATTCCGTGAGCGATACCTGATGACATTCAAATGTGCGACATTAAACCACAACAGCAGTGCAGTTTTGTGAACGCTAAATTCTGACTCATTTCATTGCATTTCGTTCAAGTGGTGACCAGTAGGGTGCTCGCATATTGGCTTTCAATTTTCTATTTTTCGTAGATTAGGCGGGCTCCTCCTTCACGGAGCTCTGATTACCCCAGATTTGCCCATATTTTTCATTACCCTAAACATTACCCTAGGGTACCCCTGATTACCTTAAACTAGGGTAATTACCCTGCTCGTGGAAACACTGGTACAGAGTGCTTGCGTTCTGCGCTTCCTGCACGGGTTCGAGTCCTGTACGCAGCAGTTGGCGTGAAAAACGCTGACGCGGCAAATCAGGGCCGTAGCCTGCAGTGTGGTCACTGTGCTCGTGACTGTCCTCAAGAAGTGTCACCTGGGCTCTAAACGAGAGGAAAATAAGGCTTTAAAGCTCGGGAGTGACTAGTAGCCTGGGGAACCCCTATCATGTACATTCCCCGTAAGAGTATCATGTCAATGATACTCAGCCACTCTCTCCTAAAAAGAGAAATAGGCTTGGTAAATACCTAAACCTATACTATTGACTATACCAAAGGTTAGCATTTTCTTTTATTTAAGCTGCATGAATTTATTCCTGGTATGATGTTATTGAGCGTAGGAGATTATATATAGCTGTCATCATAAAACTAATATATAAATTTATTTTCAAATTGAGTTATTTTTTGAGTAATGAATAATAAATGGAAAATTTGGGTTCAAACGAACAAGACATTTCAAGAAATGGCTACAATGGTTGAAAATTGACGAGAGCTTAAATAATTTCATTGCTCACTGTACATATAGGAGCGGTCACTTCAGCCATTCAGAATCACAATAATGCTAAGGCGAGTCTAACATCAGAACGTTTTCTGCACGAAAAATGTCTTGAAATAACTACTGTATTCATTTACTATTCAAGCATATTATCTTGCTCAGCGGCAGGCACAATTTACTTAAGCTTTAGTTGACAACAGTTTATGTTAGGTTGGATATGCCTAAGGTATCGGGGAATTTAAGGGAGTCCTCAGCGATAAAACGGGGTTCGACTTCAACAGGATTTTAAAACAACAGAAAAAAAACATTTTATTTCCAATAAAGTATAACATGAAATGTTGATGCATTGGTTTTTAAAAACCATAACATTAAACATCCTTATCTGATTATAACACATTGGTATCGTAATACTCGTGTAAAATGTTGAATCAAAAAATGATTGATAGAAAAGCACATTAAAAATGAGTTCCTTTCCTTTGCCTAATCTTTGCATTTGAAAACAAGTTACTAAGAGAACACATTCCTCGGAACGTTTAGTTGAAAAATGTATTCGTTTGCGCGTTTTAAATTGGAATAAAAGCAAAAATAGCGTTTAAATACCTTAACACAGAGACCCTTAATTGCTATTCATACATGGTTGTCGTAATACCCATGTTAATTAAGTGTTGAGACAAATGATTTAGATCCTTAATTGCTATTCATACATGGTTATCGTAATACACATGATAACTGTCGAAAACATGATTCGGAGAAAAGCACGGAAAAATGAGTACCTCTTTGTCGCGGTAGTCGGATTCTGGTAATGCATTTAAAATACAGGTGACTAAGAAAAGCATAATTCATGTGACGCATCGCTGAAAACCCTCTCGTTAGTGCGTACTCGTATTGAAATTATGAGCATAAGAACATAGGAACTAGTGATACGAGTGTGAGGGATTGATGTTAGAAGTAAAATGAGTAGATTTGATTTGTTTTGCGTCTAGAACTATGAGGTATACAGTCGGGATTTGAGACAATTTTTCACACGGACGCATCCTCTACTCTGTCAAGTGGTGAGCTTCGGAAAGAACATAATATTCACTCTAACAAAACAGAAAATTGTTATGATAGTTCTTACGCTAATAGTGCTGGCGTAATGAGCTCATCGGAGTCAAAGACATGAAAAGGATTGTTGTACAATGCTAGCAGTGACATTTTCAACATAAGCGGAGCCGTACAAAAAGTTAACAAGCCAAAATAGTGTTGTCATAATGTATTCACGAGAGTAAGAAAGTAAGAAGAGCAATTTAAGACCAGAATAAGAAGATTAAAAACAGATGTTCTTTAAAGTTATGACATTCTTCGAAACCTTGGCCCTTTTTTTTAAATGTTATAATGAAACGAAAAAAGATGCTATAAAGTACCCTCACATTAACATCCTTTCTTTGCGGTAATTAATTTAGTTTTGAAAATGCTAATAAATTTAAGTAACTAAGAAAAAAAATCCCTGTTACACATAGTTTAAAACACACTTGTTAGGGTGCGCGTATATTGGATTATCAGTCCAAAACATTTTCAGCATAGCTGGAGCAATACGAAAAGTTAGCTACCGAAAATGATTTTGTCTTAATGCACTCACGGGCGTAGGAAAGTAAAAATTGCCGATGAATCACGTCGCACATTCATATGTTTTAATATGAGCGAAAAATGCTTTCAAATATATTGAAATTTAGACCAAGACATGAAATCTACACATGGGGGCAGTAATACTTATACCGGTTAATTTCTAAACAAACAAATGGTTGGTAGAAAAGCACGTTTAAAATGCATTTCCTTTCGGTGTGTTGGTCTGATTTTGACTATGCATTTTATTACAAGTGGTCAAGAAAACATTGTGCGTGTGATGCATTGTTGAAGACACTTTTTCAAGTGCACTCCCAGATTGAAATTTGAGCTTACGAATATGGGAACTAGTGAGATGAGGGATTATGGTTGAAAGTAAAACGGGTAGATCCAAATTGTCTTTCGTCTTAGACTGTGAGGTGGACGTTAGAGGTAATTTTACATTGTTTCGTATCAACTAGTCAGCTAAATAACTGGCTCGGATAAAATGAAATATTTTACAATAACACAAAAAATTATATTTCGTATGCTACTAGCATTGGCACAAGAAAGTTCACCGGATTTTAATAGATGAGAAGGATCGTTGTACAATACCAGCCATAACATTTGCAACACTCCTGGGACAAAACGAGAAAGTCAAAACAACCTAAAATAGTGTGGCCATAGTATACTCAAAGAGTGTAAGGGACGGCACATTGTCACACAATATTAACTCGAGCATTTTAGGAAGGGAACAAGTTCTACATATATATATACACTCACACATACACATATATATCCATACACATATATACACATATACATACATAGGAGCGTCACATGTGAGTACACACATGTACTTAATATTCGCACACAAGTAATCATATTGCATATGCATGATACAGATATGTCTTGATTGTTGTATGATATAATGAAAAGATAAGATAATTGGCACTAAAAATTTCACTAAACACTAAACAAATATTACCTAAATCTATGATTGGTGTTGGTGATACAAAGTCATTTCAATTTTCATTATAGTTTTGACTGAACTGTAACCTGCATTCTTTGTAACATTTATGTTCATTAATTTTATTTGTGTTAGGATGTCATCGAATTTCCTTCCATAAATGAAGATTAGCCCTGTAAGATTAAATATAGACTTATCAGTGAACCCCATTATTATTAATTGTAGATCACCTTTTTTACACCCTTTATAACAGCAAGTTAAAAAATGTTTGTCTCTAATGCTGTTCTTACTCTGCCTTTCCGGTTATATATATTATTTCTAACTTTGCCGGTATTTCTACAGTAATTGATCATAAGGCTCGTAGGTCTGTACCATCTGAGTCTTCGTAAGAGGTGTTGCTGAACATACTAAATGCTTATCGTTTCTCAATGTTATCAACGCAAACGTTTTCGGATGCAATATTTTTCAAAAATTAAATTCTATTTTGCGTTTTCAGAAGCAAATGCATTGATGCACACTAAGAAAAATAATATATTCCTATGAATTATATCAGTTGAGTCACTCACAGTCTCACACCCATCATGCGCAGTAGGAATAATGGAAGCTCATACAGAAGTCATTGCACGTTTGTTGGAGCTAACGTTTTCCGAATTTCTTGATGTGGGCTGGCGGCCGTACCCAAGGCGCAAAACCTGAGCCGCGGAGAAGCAGTGCCGTGTAGTATGGAGTGCAGTGAGGTGCGTTGCAAGCGAGCTCCGAAAGCAGGGAAGTGATCTTGTCCGATCCCTGTTACCAAGTGTCAATATGAGTGCAGTGATTGATTTATCAAAGCTATCTGTGAATCAAAAAGATGCTCTTATTAATAAGCTCATTAGTGAGCGTGATTTTACGAAGAATAAGTTAGAAAAGGTTGAACAGGAACGTGATGCTCTCCTATGCGAAGTCAATCGACTCAAGTTTGAACTTCAAATTTCGGATATAAAGCGTTTGGGCGAGGACGACAAGGTTGATTCCAGGTAAGCCAGATGTGCACCACCTAATCTTTCAGTCATTACGGCTGATGATAGGTGTGTGTTAGCGATTGAATATTAACGAATAAGTCGAAAAAATCGACTACGTGAGACAGGTGATGGGTTTCGAAGGGTGGGCATGCGATTGGAGGGGCAGCGTTTGGTGTGTGAGGGGTGTGGGCAGCTGGGCAGGCAGAGCGGCGCTTAACCGTCCTGTCGTTCCATTGCTTCAAGTGCGTGCCACTCCGATTTACGACCTACTGCAAATATTAGCGGCCAACTTTGGAAAACTGTGTCGTTCAAGAGACGATGGCATGCGTGAGGTACCTGGACTTGGCCTTCGATGTCCAGTGGCGTCTAAAAAATATTTGTTCATGCAATCGCCGCTTGCTTCGAAAGCTCGATATTGACAGATTTAATTAAAACGGTTACTGAGAAAGTTATATTGGTCAATATTGATTTTAGGCCTTTCACGGAAATTAATAATTCCGTTCCAAAGAATCACTAGAGGAACACATTTAAAAACGTTTTACACGAGTGACATTCTGCTCGCTGATGCGTTTTTTTTGAGATATAACAATAATTACGTTCAGATAAGAATAACATTAGATGGTCGGTTGCTTAGGCGCCGCTTTGCTGGGTGACGCCCACTTTTCTGGCGGGACACGCCCACTTCTTGGGGCGAAAATAACAGCCTCGGTTTGGGTAAGTAAAGGTAAGCTATTTTAGCTTGATTCATGTTATTTTAGGTTAGTTTATTGAACTAACCTACCATAACCTATCCCAACCTCACTCATCGTTACGTTAATACCGTATTACAGCATATTTACGTGTCCGTTCCTTCACTTTTATATACGACGTTCTTATAACTTCAAAGTTGAATAACTCGAAAATAACGCATAGGCGAGCAGAATGTCATTCGTGTAAAACGTTTTTAAATGGGTTCCTTTAGTGATTCTTTGGAACGGAATTATTAATTTCCGAGGAAGGCCTAAAATCAATATTGACCGTTATATTAGATGGACTGAAGATAATTTTAATGATTCGTGTTGTCTTTTGGTTTATAAAATGAAATGGAGCTCATCGAATTGGTTGAATGTTTACAGTTTTGTCCCCTAGCATCATTTTGCAATTTATTTAGAAAAATTTCATTTCGTGATGAGGTCAACAACGTCCTCGGAACTTTTACAAGCCTAATTGGAGCTAGAGGATATATTTGAAACTTAAAAAACGAAGAAAATTCCGAGAAAATTTATCATCTTTACTAAGAAAACGTTTCGAAGTCCTGCTCCATCATCAGTTAAAAAAAAGAATTACGTTTGAAATAAAAGATCAAAGTACAATGAATTGTAGGTACTAAAAATGTATCATGAAAGTAAAAATACAAAGTATGACACGAACAAAAACAAAGAATAAAATACAGATGGACAAAAAAATACATGTAACAAATAAGATTGAAATGAAATACGGCTGGTACTGACGGGGATCTACCTATTCACTATTTGCAATGGGTACGAACTGTCCATATTGTTCAAATCCGGGTTTCGTTTGAAGTTATGCAAGGATTCTAAAATTCTGAGGTCATAAGGGGTTGAAGCTGTGTCTAAAATTTTGAAATCGGCAGGAGATATAAGAACATTGCGTTTTTCGGCATGATTTCGCACTGTAGAATGCGATGGGTGTGCTAGTTGGTAACCAGTACGGAAGCTTCTACCTCTATGCTCTGTCACTCTGATAGAAAAATTTCGTGACGTCATACCGACGTACGAAGATGTGCACTGCACACAACTATAAGAGTACACCAAAGAGGCTTCGCAAATCAGGGGGAAGCATGTCTTTGTACCGAAAAAAAGAAGCAATTTTGATATTATTAACCTGAGGGACATGGGAAGAAAAATTATGGAAATATTTCGCACACAGTAATTTCAATTCATGAGACAGCTTATCGGACGGTGCCCCAAAATACGGAAATGAACAGTACAAACGGTCTTTACTGCTAACTTCGGCAGCTCGTGACTTGTATTGCTTTGACAAAAATTTTTTAATATGCGAATTAATAAGACTCAGCGGAAACCCATTAGCTGTAAAATATGATCGTAAGAATTCAAATTCACAATGTACGTATTTGAAAGTTGAACATACTTTGTAACCCCTGTTAATTAAAGTTTGGATACAATTAATTTTGAAATTTATTAAACTTAAAGCAATACAAGTCACAAGCTGCCGAAGTTAGCAGTAAAGACCGTTTGTACTGTACATTTCCGTATTTTGGGGCACCGTCCGATAAGCTGTCTTATGAACTGAAATTCCTGTGTGCGAAATATTTCCATAATTTTACTTTACATCTCTCTCAGGTTAATAATTTCAAAATTGCTTCTTTTTTTCGGTACAAAGACATGCTTCCCACTGATATGCGAGCCTCTTTGGTGTGCTCTTATAATTGTGTGCAGTGCACATCTTCGTACGTCGGTATGACGTCACGAAATTTTTATATCAGAGTGGCAGAGCATAGAGGCAGAAGCTTCAGTACTAGTGACCAACTAGCACACCGATCGCATTCTGCAGTGCGAAATCATGCCGAAAAATGCAATGTTCCTATATCTCTTGCCGATTTCAAAATTTTAGACTCAGCTTCAACCCCTTATGACCTCAGAATTTTAGAATCCTTGCATATCTTCAAACGAAACCCGGATTTGAACAATATGGACAGTTCGTACCCATTGCAAATGAATAGGTAGATCCCTGTCAGTACCAGCCGTATTTCATTTCATACTTATTTGTTACATGTATTTTTTTGTGCATCTGTATTTTATTCTTTGTTTTTGTTCGTGTCATACTTTGCATTTTTACTTTCATGAGACATTTTTAGTACCTACAATTCATTGTACTTTGATATTTTATTTCAGATGTAATTCTTTTTCTTTTGAACTGATGATGGAGCAGGACTCCGAAACGTTTTCTCAGGAAAGATGATGAATTTTCTCGGAATTTTCTTCGTTTTGAAGTTTCTGATAAGGTTGCGATAAAAGCAAACCACTGACGTGTTCAGATGTATTAAATCAAAATGAGGATATATTCAAGTCGTAGAGCATGGAAATTTTAGCGGCTGTTCTTGACTGTCCTGTTTGCGAATTATTTAGTTATGTGCCCAAGAGTGTAGTTTAATTTCTTCAATCGAGTGAAAGGTGTCTGGAACAAGCCGAGGCAATTCATAAGTTTAAAGCATCATCAGAGTATGTTACCTGCGTAACAAAAACACGAGGCAGATAAAATAATTAAACATGACAGAGAAAAATGCTAACGTGACCAAAAAGTGCTGTGTGGGCCAAGGCAAGGCCTATAGGAACCTTTCGAAGTAAACGCTAATGCGCCGCTGTTAATCGAGTGCAGTTGGAACAGAAACAACTTTATTTAGAAATTCGATGAATGTCTGAGTTGCGGTTGTGATCTAATACCAACAAAAGCGTGTACGGCCATCAAATTTATGATATAGAAAACGTAAGTTTTTCGTTTTTCCCCGTGGACTTTTAGAAATAGCCGTGAAGTTACTCAACGATGAAATGATTATCAATTTTACAGAAAGGGCCCTGTGGTAATTTCGACTGCGAGTGCGCGTGTTGACGTTTCGAATTGAGGTTAATCATTGTACTTCATGCCCAGCTTTTACCAATGAATTGGTCTATTTCCATCATCTCTTTATCCATTAGGAAAAGATTGAATTATTCTCTATTTTAGGGATTTTGTAACTTTTCAACTTGTATAATTGTATTGCTCTCATCCTTTAATTCCATTGTGAAATGCAAAACAATTACACCTAAGAAAATAAATTTCCCCAATTGGTTTTCTAGAACTTTAAATTTATTCATCAATGAGGTAGTGCATTTTGTTATGTTTTAAAAGTTTCGCTATTATCGAGAAGTTCTAACTCATGAATAAATTTCAAATTTTGATCGTAGTTGATATCTAATTCATTCGAAATATGGTTCATTCTGCAATGGCTAGCGCATGTTTGCCTAAGTGAATGGAATCATGCTCTGGTACGTAAGTTCGCTGAGGAGATGGTTCCTTTCAACTCTGAATTGAAGCTTTTGAAATATGAGATTGTCCATTACGGGAAATATTTTCTATTCAAAGTTCCACATTTGTCAAGTGAACTATTCCGATGTATGTCATTACAAAGCTTGTAAAATGTAAGTGCTTGTAAAAACGGCGTGCGTGAAGAGTTTGTTTAGTTTGACGTCCGTATTTTTTAAAATTGTTCTTGAGTGAGTAGTTGCAGGCACATGCGGTTCACTAGTCCGATGTGCGAGCGCACGTGTGCGCTGACGAGACTCGGACGTCACGATGACGTCAGTACTACTTGCTAACTATTTAATATAATCAATTGTGTAAAGCAATGAGCAGAAAGAAATAGACTTACAACTTTCATTTTATGATTCAGTAGCATTTTAGTGGCCGAAGTGCAAGGAAGTGGAAGTGTTAAATCGCAACGGGTTACATTAGGACCCTCAACAGCGAAAAAGTATGACAAATTTGATTAAAAATGTCAGGACTCCAAAGTAGCGCTGGGGGCTGAAGAGTGATATCCTTCTAACGACACATTGTATTTACAATGCGTATATCAGCTTCAATTTTAGATTTTGCCAAAGTTTTAAAGTTCGTGAGATACACGTACTTGTTGACGATTGTTTTTGAAATGCCAGTTTGATATCAATATATTTATTACGAGTACTATCTTCTTTCAATCAAATCTTTTGTTTCAGTAACGTATTTGCATTCTGATTTCACATTTGGTATCAGAATATGATAAATATTGTACACTTTTTATAATCTTCTCTTATGAATTTGCCTCATTTTGTCATACTTTCTAGCTGTGTAGGGTCTTAAATAGTGCTGTGTTCTCGCGTACTGTTATTTATTTATCCTGGCATGGAACAATGAAAAGAGCTACCGTGTGTTTCCTTTGGACAACAAATTGGGGCGCATCAGGAATTTAGGCTCCACTCATGAGTATGTTAATAATGTCTTTTCTTCAGCACCCAACACTTGTACTCGCCGTGTGCGGGTGTTCTAGGCATCCATTGCAGAGTCGGCGCGAGAGAGAATTTTTTGCTTTGTTTTTTTTTAAAGAGTTGCATTTTTTCCTCTCCCGTTTCGTTGGTGAAGTTGGGACCAATATATTGACCCCTTGCACGAATGCTTTCTCTTTTTTTCTCTTGTTACCTATTTTAGTTTCCTTGAGAAGCTCGCAGCGTTTTCCACCCGTATGGTGCAGTGGGTGCTGAGATGGGGAAATGTTGGTCAATGTTTGATGCTTGAATAACTTCTGTCTCACTGCGAAATCTCTTCAAGTGTTCGGGATGACTGGTGTAACCCAAAACGTTGTACCGTACATATAATGCGTGATTATTCAGCTCGTATTCTTCCTCAGGGCGATTCAATTCTTAAATCTGTGTGAATTAGGGCTTCCAAGGGGAAAATGTGAGTTCCTGAACTGAAGGTTAGGTTGACCTTTTGTTGAAATAGTATAGGTTTTTGTTTTGCTACGGCCAACTATTTTAGGTTCACTACTGCTCTTTTATTTAACATTTACTCCTATCTTCTTCCTCTTTTGTCTTGTTTCATAAACTTATTTCCAACTTACTGTTTTTATGCGAAGATCTTGTGTAGGAACACACCTTGTGCATAGATTCGGCGTTCTTCTAACTCTACTGGATAGTGCCTTCCTCCTTTCTCTCTTCAAACACCTTTGTTGTGGTTACGAAAGCTTAAACTAACTCATCTAACTAAGATTTTTTTGTGCATAGATTCCACGTTCTCTCGTTTCCATGCCAAATGGTGTCTTCGTTTTTCCTTTCTTGAGAACGCCTCGGTTGTGGTTAAGGAGGTATTAACTCACTGATAATCTTGTTTAATCTGTACGAACTTCAATGCCAAGTTCGTCATTTAACTCTTCATTCACATACTGTATTTCGCCATTTCAATTTTGTCAGGAATGGAAGCAAATATCGGATAGTTAGACACGTGAGGAAGGATACTTTTTATTGTATAATCGCTGTTCGTAGAAATGTAACCTGGGAACCAAGAATATGATGGGGGAATATGAGGCGAAGGGCGATGCCAGTTTTTAACCTGCCATTGTGATCATTGGTTTATGCTAGGACCTTAAATTGTCTCTTTATTTGTGTGGTGTGGCTGAAGTACGACATAGTGTGTTAATGATAGTGATGACACATTTTTCAAATGCTAGGTGTTTGATAATGTGGTGCAACGTACTTATCAATTCACAATTCTTTGCTGAGAAAAATTCCGCTAGGTTAAATAGAACTGGTCAAAAAAGATGAATCGAAAAAGAATCGTTCATAGGTTATTTTACTTATACGTTGCTCTGTTCAAAATCGATGCGTAAAAATGTTTCCGACGTTTGCATTGAAGTTATACATGCACGATAAAAAACACATTTGACTAACAGCATTGCGATGTCTGACAACTTGAGCATGTTTTGTGTTCAAGAGTGAGACGTGTGTAAACGTATGATCGATTACAGATGAGCATAGAGTGAGGTAAAACCTTGTTTATGGGAAAACCTTGTTTATAGTTCTGCGAAAAAAATTTGACGCTGTTAAAGAGCGTGTCTGAAGACTCTGAACAATTACTTGGATACAAGATGAGAGCAGAGCGTTTTATGAGAGGCGCCTCTCTCGACATGCTCTAGGTCTTTATTATTCTTTTACCTACTCATTTCCTGAGAAAAATGAAGTCATTTGATGTTTTAGCATGAAGCCATTGCTGAGAGTGAGTGCATTAGCACTCGCCTGTATTTTTACCTCACATTTCTTCATGTAATCCGTTCATTCGATTCATTTCATTTTACTTATTAATTTCCCATTAACTAGATTCTTGTTGAATCTCTGTTCGATTTCAAATCGTATTGCGAGTCCTTTTTTCTCTGATATCGGAATTTCACCGATGGGGTATCAGTTGTCGTGCGTCAACTTTTCAAGATGCGTCGCATATGTATTTATATATACACACGTAATTTATATGTATATGTATGTATATATATATAGATATACATCTATTATTTATAGGTACATAGAGGGATGATAGTAAGGAGGGTTGGTAAGGCGTGTATGTGTGAGAGAAGGTGTAGAAGCAGCGCTGGCAACCGCAAGTTACGCGTTGTTTACGAAACTGAGAAGTTGGTGTTTTCGTTGATCAGATTTCTAGAAGAGATCATACAGATAGATACCTTGATGTTTGACGAAGACATATCTCTTTCGAGTTAGAAGATCCTTTCGCGGCATAATGGGGGAAATACGTTGGCCAGACGAATTTTTCTTGTACCGTTGATTTTATTCGTACTTTAAGGTGGTTGTTGGTTGAACACAACATCGACATGGGAGAAAATGCGGGCTCGAAATGCGGTAAGAAAAAAAGCAGATGAAAATAATTACGTATCGGGCTTAATTACCATTCAGGGGAATACAATTTCCACAGAAAATATCGCTCGCAGTGATTGATGTGAGGCCTCGAGCTGAAGGTTAGGTAAGCCTTCCTTTTTTGAAATAGGTTTTGTTTTTGTTACGGATCCTTTTCTCGGTTCACTGCTGTCCTTTTTTCAGTACCTATAATTTTTTCTTCAACTTTTATTTTGTTTCATAAACTCTTCTCCTAACTTATTGTTCTCCAAGGGAACAAAGTTATATTGTTTATGTGAATTAGCACACTCAGTGGGAAAATAGGTCTTGAGTTAACCATTAAGTCGTCATTTGTTGAAATAAAAATATTTGTTTTGTTATGATCTTCTTTTTCAGTTCACTCCGGTCCTGTTTTTTTTTTGCACTTATTACTTTTTTCTTCAACTTGTTTCATAAACTTAATAAACTTAATTTCTATCCTAGTGTTTCTGTGTGCAAGGTGTTTTGTGTGGGACCCTACCTTGTGCATAAATTCCTGTTCCCTCTACTCCATACTACTCGTACATTGTGCCTTCCTCTTTTCTCTTTGTGGAACACATTTACTGTGGTTCGGGAGGGTTAAACTAATTTCTCATGTGCTTGGATTGAACACATGCAGCCAAAGATGAATAGGGATTTTCGTTAGTTCTGAGATTATTTATAAGTGGCCATCGAAAGTGGAGTTTGCAAACGTTATACACTTTTGAATACTTGTGTTCATGTAGGTGTGATATAAAGTTTTTAATTGGTTTGGGATGTTACTGTTTTTTATTTTCTATGAGAATGTTGGAAAATAGTTTACAGAAACCATCTCACAAGATAGTCTAACTTCTTGTCGTTCCTTGTATCTCGCCTGTGCATTTAAAGGCGCGTTCAATAGCTGTAGGCAGTGCGTGGTTGCCTGTGTTATGACCTTCACTGGACAATGCGCTTGATACATTCATTGGGCTTTGTATTGTTGATAAACTTTGATTATTGCCTAGGTGCGCTAGGCAGGATAAATAAAATTAAAAATAATTGCTTCACAATGTTATTGGGAAGGATGAAATTAAAACTGTTTTGTTTGCATGCCCTAGAGGCTCGTTCTGCAGAATGAGTTTGTCAGGTTTGCCAGACTCTTCCCTCTCTGAGCAATTATTATCGAAGGCTAGTTATGTTCAAATGATGCTTGAGTAAACGGCTACTGAGTATCAAAGAGCTCTGCAAGGTTTCCGGATGCTCAGTGGTCTTTGTGACAGAGTTTTATTAAAAAAAAATGACGGGCCTGAAAACGCTAATCTGGCGAGCCTAGTCCGGGGCGGTGCGAGCAAGACGGTGCCGAGCTGAGGTGCAGCAGTCCGCGTTGTGTATATGGCGTGTGACCTTCAGGCGAGTGTCGTGCAGCTCGGCCCATATTTTGTGGCTCGTAGAGACGCCGCACAGGAGCTTCACCGTCTTTAGAGGCTTCATCTCTCTCATGATTTGCGGCTCTTAATCGCCCCCAACGATTTCGAGTTCGTCTTCTCGTTCTTCGAGTCGTTGGTTGTTACGATTTTCTGACAGGTGAGTGGTGAGAGGGATGATGTCCTATTCATTGTCTGTATTGTTGAAGTGCTATAGCTCAAACACCTGCGGTATCCTGTTTTTAAGGCACAAAGATTCTTAGATTGTCCTAAGCTTACATCCAACTTTGTCTTGTTCGTTACGTCATCCCTTGTTGAGACGAAGAAACACCCAAGAAGCTTCGCCTTTGGCCTTATTTGGGTATACCATTGCAGCTTGGGGCTAAGCACCAGCCCTTGATTTTATGACCGTCAACCGAACTACTGGGGGCGAGCTCAAGTTGGACTTGCACTGATACCAACTCAATTATTTGCTCCATTTCAGCATTTCTCAGCCTTTTGGGTAAAATTTACCTGTAGGTAAACTTACGCGGAGACACGTAGTTATGGTAATGATAACTGAATTTTCTAGGTTTACATACCAATTATTTTATTGATTTATATAAATTTGTATAATGATTCTAATTCTATAAATTCTAATGAAAAATACTGTAATGTGGAAGCTTTGACGTTTGACTTTGACGTTTTGAATGTTGCGTGAAGTTCAAAAATGATTTAAAGCCTTCACGTAGATTTTTGGATGGAAAATGCGGTTGACGATGTAAGTCATGATTTCAAAGTCGGGAGAAAATAGAGGAGCTTGATAAGAAAAAGTTAGTCATTTTCACGTTATTCAGATAGATTAACACATTGACTATGTATTGGGACATACTGTATGTGTACCGCAAGGTAAATTGCTCACTTACGTTAAGTTACGTATCAGTATTAATGAATAGCATTTCAACTGTTTAACTACCTTTATTTGAATTAGGCTATGTTGTACAAGTTGAAATGTTATCTTTGAATTATATTTTTCTATCTTCTTCGACGGGATGAAAATGCAATCAGGCAGTAAAGACGGCTTTTCAATTCTGCTACTTCCAACATAACCAAACCAACCGTAGCAACCGCTCAAATGCAGGAAACGTGTTGAAGATTCGAACTTTTTTCATCCAAATTTAGTTGAAAATCTCCGTCGGTATCTGCGTAGAATAGCGCCGTAACTTAGCGTTGTGGGAGGTCGGCGCTGCATCTTGAATGGCGGCGCTAAGGCTGGCGTGTGGCTGCTCCAACCTGCTCCGTTTGGGATAGAATATTTGCTCTTCATCAATTCAGTTTCGGCGGTCAAGTGGATATTTTTGCGCAGCTGCTGCCAGCGCGACAAATGAGGTGCTGATTGACGGCGGCAGCTTTACAAGCGTAGGTTATTTTGACTCCTGTGAAAACGAGGTGCGCATGAAGTAGTATTCTTTAGTCATTGTAAAATTTGGTTGTATATCGTGAAATTATTCTAATAATTAATGGTGATTAATTAGAATTATTTCGTGCGATTAAAGTGGAGGAATACTTCTTAAAATTTTTTGTAGTAGTTGGACTTGAAGAGAGGCTACAATTATAAGAGACACCTTGAGCTATCGTACTTGTGGCCGGTTCAACAAATTAAGCTGTGGCAATACGTAGTGGATGTTAGTTTTATATTGTGCATTAGTTCTCATTTCCTGGTGCCTGGCTGATGTATAGTTCTGCAGATTTATGCTCAGCCACCAGCGCTGACGCTCACGAATTTGTAATACTTCTATTTTCTAGGAGGTGATCACTTTTAATTAATCTAAGCGCTGGCTTCGATCCGGATGTATGTGGGTCTCTTGCTAAAGCAATAGTGATCGGTACCTTGCTAGAGCAACAGCTGTATTTAAAATGTGTGTAGAAATAATGTTAGGAATTACGGGCTTTTTATATAATTAAAAACAGAAAAAGTATAAGGGCTGTGGGGAATAGAAGTGTTTAGTGCTTTTGGAGGGAGTCTTTTGGGCAGAATGTTTAATTATGGCCGAATCTTCGTAATCCTGTATTATTTTGTTTGAGTGATCACTCTGTTGTCTTTCTTTTTGATTAATTTACTTAACTTTGGCATGGTTGCGCTCTTGTGTAATAATTAAAACGAGAGGCCCAGTATATCTTCGTACTGGGTTACGGGTAACTCCATATGCTCCTGTTCTAGAGATCTTTATTACTTTAACGTTTAGTCTTGAGTATCTTATTAATAGTTAATATTAAACTTTAAATATTGACGAAATTTTTAATAACTATTTATGTTTATGATACTCAAAAGTTCTGGTAGAGACTGCCCGTTTTAGCACAGCCCTGTTACGAACGACCCTACTCTAACGAACTATGAAATTGTCCACCGAATGGTCTGGGATAAATCTGCTACTCTGATAGATGTGTATTGTTATATTGTGTGAAAGTAGTCTTTTAAGCTGTAGTGAGATGATAGAAACCATAGAAGTATTCCTGTCAGTAGGTCAATTTAAATTTATACATCGTTAGATTTTGGCAGTTATGTTAGATGACCGTTTTCGCAGTCAAACTCTTCAGCTGGATTTTACTCTTTTAACTAAGCACCAAGAGGCTACCAAGGTGGCATAATGAAGTCTTCTCCCTGTTAAGTCGTTTGTTTGAGTCGAACTATACAGTATACAGAAAAGTAATGCTCTGGCGGATGACGATGCGGCCCGTGAGTTAATCGTGCTCTAGCAGTGATAGCAATCTTGGAATTTATCTCTACACCTGTTGTGGCGTATAAGAATCTGATTTGTATTTTATGGTGTTACTCTCTGTATTCGCAGTGAAGTTTATTCGGATGCAAGTTTAGGAAGCACTTCGTACCGATACCAGCGCATGTTTTTAAATCTATCTGTATTTTATTATTGTAGAGTACCTTTTTGTACATTTTGGTAGGAAGAACTTGTCTGCCCGTGGTGGTCAGCTGAATTATTTCTGTTATTTGTCATAACTAATGCAATTTTTTCAACTCATGGAGTTTTTTAGTCCATGGAGTTTTGTTGGGAGTTTTACTTATTTATATGTATATATATATATGTATGCCAAAAAATTGTCTTCTGAATGCGTCATGATTTGATTTTTCCTTCTCCGCTCACCGAGGCAATGACCTAGGTTTAGTGAGAACAATGCTAAGCACAACGAATGCGTCTAGCGCATGGTCCATCGAAGGTCACAATGTAGGCAACCAAGCTCTGCCTACAGCTTTTCAACTTGCCTTCGTCTCGGTGAGGTACGAAGAACGTCAAGTAGTGTGACTATTTTGTGAGATGGGTTTTTCTGAGGTTGTACACCCAAAATGACCATAGTTTGGTCACTAAACTGACGTACGCATATCGAAGAGAAAAGTTGGAGAGTACTTTGTCGAGTATTTAAATCTTACTATTTTCTCGTCGACCGAACATTGAGATTCGGTTTTCATCTAGTCCCAGATTTAGTCTAATTCATCTAGATCTAGGTTTCATTTATGATTTCTCTTTTGCCGAATCGATAGCTACCAACCATAAATTTAGCAACATTTTTTGTATGACTCTTTATTTTGTAGATTTAGGTGTGCAGTTCGGCTAACTTCATCTTCCCATTGTTTACTTATGATTTTTCTGGGGGAAGGACGGCGTATCGAGCAACCTGTTCGAGAATCTTCGTTCTTGGTTTTCAATCCTTTCTCTGGACTCGTTCCTCTCATCCATATGCTTACGCCTTTTTATAACTTGTGGGAATCGCCGATAGGGATACCTGGATAAATAATCTCTCAGCGTGGATTGGTTTTGTTGTTAACCCTTTAACGCCCAAGTGGACTCTACGGTCCTCTTTCGAAAATAGCCTCAATATATTGTATTTCTCGTTAAATTAGTTCCAAAATGTGTTCTTTGGAGTTTCCTGCCGAGCTGCAGTTCCTTCCTCATCCTGATATCAGTGAATACCTGATGCCGGCGCCAGTTTAGTGACGGTGGTTGTGATAGCCGTAATATGAGTACAAAACTGCAGACGTTAAAGGGTTAAATATTATCTCTGACTCGGATGTCCAAAAAACATCGTTTGACTAAATAATTGGGATGTGATGCAAACTTTCTTCTCTTTAACCAAAGTTTTGTTACAAGATCGTAGTTAGCTATTACTGATAATAAGTGTAGCAGGAAAAGCCTTGGAGGTTGTTTGTGCTGTTGACCGTTTTTCTTAGACTTGAACCATTTTTATTTTCTGTAGCTCTTGGTAGCAAAGTTCTCCGACAGGATGCTAGTATTCTCATGCATTGGTGTGCGTTGTCACTCGAGCCCAGCTGTCTCGACGCGTAACATGATGAGCTCTTGAAATCGTTTCGTGCGTTTTTCTCTTGTTGCGACGCCGCCTTAGTCAAGACCGACGAGAGTACGAGGCTCAAGAGCTTTGGTTTCAATGGCGATGTCATTACTTGAACAAGAGCTGATTAACTGGCCTTCAGGCCGAGCTAGAAGTGCCAAACCTACGCTGGGTATTTTGGTTCACTGTGCCCAGAATTAACTGCAGTTCGTAGGTTCGATCTCGAGAATGCCATCATTTGCTAGCTTAACTGCGGAAAGAAAGACGAAGAAATGTTTAATTATTTCACCGTTTACACTGTCACAATTTTATTATTCAGAGAAGATGAGGTATTTCGATCATAGTGTATTAGGTGTAAGCATGACAGCGAAAATTACCTTGCTACTAAAAATACAATAGAGCTTTTTCAGAAACATGCATAGTTTGTTAATTTTTTGATGAAAATAACTCTCGGGTCTTCTGGGAAAAGAACGAATGTTGGATAGAGTCAAGTGTTGAATGTGTTTATTTCGTTGTTCGCCTACGCTTGACAGCGCGACTGAATTGTTCTTGTTCATCCAAGCTTTCCTATAGCGTGTTGTTACGAGGTGTAGTCAAAAAGTTCCCGTACAATATTTAATAATAACTTTTTTGCTCAGCTAGGCCAGTAATGGCTTCCATCTTCTTCAAAGCGAATCGATACGACTCCAGCTTTATCCCATAGTTATGTGTGTCATGTATCCTCATATAATAATGCCATGAGATGGAATGGTTGCTCAGCGAGGGAAGAATTCCGACAAATGCCACATGGCTCCGCCGCTGTAAACGAATGTTAATAAAACGAAAACACTGGCGTGATGCTGAGGACCTGTTCGCTCTGCCATTACTCTCCAGTTCTCCAAAGAACGCCAAAAAATAAATCTAGACCCGACGCGCTCGCAACCGAGAATTATCTCGTTTGAAATAGACGTACTATCCAAAATAAACGATGTAATAGAGTATGTAACATAATTGTAACGCTATTGATGTGACAGATATTTAAAATTGTATTGATTGTTTTTATTTTTTGTTACAGGAAATTTTATACCCAAATGATGGTCGGTGACCGAAACGTTTGTAATTATGTTCTATCCCGAGTACTAGAAAAATGTTTACCGTAGTTTATCTTTGTCTTTCATTTTTATTAAAAGTTCTACGGTTCCTGACGATTTTCATAATTGCACAAAATAATTTTTGAAAAGGACGTAAGATGACTGCCATGTAGTTAATGAATTTATGTACAGGTATTTATGCAGTAAGAGTAATCATGACGTAAATTGATCAGATGAACGTAACAAACATAGGATCCTTTCATTTGCATTGGAGATATTTCTGCAAGTACCGCCCACCAACGGATTTTTCCCTGTTTGAGGGCTGGGTACTGGTAGATGATATTCATCTAACGAGGCATCGTCTCTGCAGAGTCTCTACTCGGTTATTATAATGCCAAGTTTTGACTGAAAGCGTTCTCGAATTCAGTTAGCTACATGAGGATGTAGTCCTGCTAGATCAAGTGTTCCCTCCTCAGAGACGCAAGATACGCAGTAAGTTTATTGCAATCACGTTCGTTTATCGTATGCAATGGGGACTGGTGCCTCCAGGGCGACACTGCAATGCAGTTAGGTTACCTCAGCCACCGATTGGCTTTCGGGACTATCTTTCGTGCTCACTTTGCTTCTCTCCTTTTACAGGCCTTCGCCATTTCTTTTCTGTTTTTCCTTCCTCTTTCTTCCTAACTTGCTGGTTTTTATGCGTAGGGTATCCTTTGTGAAAAGATGCCATGAGCAAAAATTCCTCGTTTTCTACAGTCCACACTACAATAAATGTTTCCTCCTTTTCGCTTTCTCGAGATCTCTTCTTGGCTAGGGAATTATGAGCTGATATCAATGATGACGTTTTTCTGTCTCTGGGTGAATTTCATACCCTCGCTATAATATAATTATTTACCTTTACCAAAGTATATAAATACATTTGAAATTAGAACATTTTTCAACATTTTGTTGTAATTGTCATCGCGTGTCAATTGTCAATACCTTACAACATTTTTGTCATCGCGGTATCTTACATAGAAATAGAGTAAATTGTACTTGAACTGTTGTCCTGGAATTGCGCGCCTCGTTTTGTCTTCTCTCTCGTCAAAGTGTCTGCAATGTATCATTAGTAAACAATCAACCATTTTTCTATGTGTATTCCTTAAAGCAGGGGTTCTTAACCTGACGGGCGCGCGACCCTCGGCAGTAAAGCATGATTTTTACCAGTAATGTTTTCGACAAAAGAGTCTTGTGACTCTCTACAGAACAGCGAAGGAAGACTTCAATGATTTAGATTTGGAGTTGTTCTGGATCAAATACCGTACAGTTTACCATATGATCGCTCAATAGGCGCTTCAGGTTCTGGTGATTTATGAATTCACATATTTATGTGAAACTGCATTTTTCGTGCTCGTAGCCATCAAAACGAAATGCAGAAATCGTCTGAGCGTCGAAGGAGATTTATGTTGAGTACTTTCTAGCATTCAACCTCACATTCAAAATTTAGTGTCAAAGAAACAGTGCCAAAAGTGCATCTGATTCTTTTTTTTTGCATCTAATTGCAATGAAGCAGTATCAGATATGTTAATGATGTAACTGGTTCATATTAAATGGAATAGAATCAATAGATTCAATAAAAAGTCAATGTGTTTGTTCCTGCGTTAACCTACATTGCCTGGACATAAGTATATGCACAACTTAATTTTCGGTGTGGCAAAGTCTTCCAGTTCTGGGTTGAGGTAAAGATTACTTGAGGTCCAGTTAGCGTTTATTGAACAGGCAAGCGAAACATACTGGGCAAAAATTACCGATATAAAAAAAATTGAATGAACGAAAAATAACAGAACGAATGTTTTTAGCCAAACTTTATAATCCTTTATGTTTTCTTTTACAATTTAACCCTCTACCGCCTAATTTTTCTACTCATATTGCCGGTATTATAACCACCGTTATTAGACGTGGCTCTAGCATCAGGTTGTCTCCAACATCACATTAGAGACGAACTGCAACTCGGCAGTGAACTTCAAAAAATACATAAGAGCATCTACTTGACGAGAAATAAAATGTACGAGCAGTTTTATTGAGGCTTTTGAGTGTACCATGTAGGGAACGTGAGGCGGTAGAGGGTTAAGTATCTTTATTGCATTACATCCTAAAAACATTTGAAGGTTTCTAAATACTCTTAGAATCAAATTTGAAGTCAAACAACCATGATCAGCGTAATCATTTACTTTCAAGATTTCCATGAAAACGGACCTCAATGACAACAATGCCGAAAGTCAAAGAAGTTCCAGAAGCAATTCAAAAGCAAATAGTTGGACTTCGAATGAAGGATTAACTTACAGGGATATCGCTGACCGTGTTGAACTTCCATACTCATATTTTGAAGCTATTGTTCGGAAGTGTCAAGCGACGGGTTCAATCCCTAATTTGCCAAGAGCAGGAGCTCCTCGCAAGATCAAGGATCGCTGTCGAAAGCATATGCTTCGTAAAGTGACTAATGAACCCATGACAACCCGTGAAGATCTACAACAAGAACTTGAGTCCCATGGAGTGGGCGTCAGTCAAAATACTATCTGTAGAGACTTGCACCGTAGTGGTCTACGGACCTTCACTCTTCGAACTCTTCTTTTGACAGCTATACATCTGAAGAACCGTTTTAAGTTAGCCAAAGACCATCTTGACAAAGATGATAAGTTTTGGAAACGGCTTGTGTGGTCCGACGAACGTAAAATTGAGCTCTTCGGCCGAAATGACTCTCGTCATGTTGGGAGGAGACCAGTGACTGCCTATGATCGTAAGAACACCCTCCCTACCGCCAGGCATAGAGGAAGCAATGTCATGGTTTCGGGCTGCTCCACTTCTCAGCGTGTAGGGGAACTCAACATCAGTGATTGCAAAATGGAAAATTCTATTTACCGGCAGATACTGGAACACAAGCTGATTTCAAGCGCGAGGAAATTCTTTGGCCGGCTGGCGCGAGTGATCTTCCAGCAAGACAATGACCCAACGCATATGGCCAAGTTAAGGAAAGAATGATTTGCTAGTAAGAAAATCAGTGCTATCCCATGGTCCAGTCAGTCTCCTGACCTCAATCCCATAAAAAATTTTTAGAAAATACTGTTATCAGCAGTGCATAAAAGGAGCCCAAAAAATCTTGCAGAATTAATGACACTCTGCGTTGAAGAATGGAACACGATTCCACCAAAAGAGTGTCAGAAGATAGTGCTATCATCGTAATTTTATGAATTAAGAATAAGAAATAAATAAAAATGAATAAACCTGTATAAAAAAGGAAAAAATAAAGAAATGAAAAAGATGAAAAATAAAGAAAAACGAATTTGGAAAAATAACAAAAAAATAACATAAAAATGAAGAAAATGAAAATAATGAAAGTCTCGAAGGAAAAAATATATCCTTCAAGGGGGACATGGGAGTAAAAAGATTAAGAACCACTGCCTTAAAGCTTACTGAAGAAATACTGACTGAAATATATGTGCGAGTATATTATTTATTAAACGTTACGTATAAATTGTAACGTCATGTGAACTATAGACTGCAAATTTACTATCATTTGCATTTAAACTGTATGTTATATTAATTGATGAATATTGAGATAATCTAACTTATTTATTGCCAAGTATAGACTCGATGTATTTTTAAAACAGTCATTTTGCAATGATTTAGAAACGTGGAGATTATTGGAAAACAAAAGATTTGATGCATTCGATTCCAACAGCTATGACGAGTATAGTCAATGCCTTCAATACAATGGGCATTGGTACAGTCCCTCGCATTTTTTCTACCATCGTATGTGGCTGGCCTGAGCAGGTGTATGAGGGTTGTCAACCACTGTGTCGTCTCTGGTAGGAATTTAAGCGCCGCTAAGCGCCGCAAACACATCCCTAGTTCAGAGAAGTTAAAATAATCGTTCACCTGAGACTGATCCCATTAAAATAATATTATGAGCGAGACACGTGGAAATTGAACAGCATTTGAAGCACGTATGTATTGTATGTGTACGGTATGTTTCTAAAAACGAGATCGATTACTTTGCTCATGAACATTGGTAAGTTCATGCTTGAAATCAGAATCCAGTATCTCTATAGCATTAGATGAAATTATTTAGTTAATGCCTTAATTTTTGTCCAACATTTGGCCATCGGCCTCAGTTTTCATCTGAGAACCTTACCACGGAAGTGCCGCTCAGCGCCACATAGACACTCGTATTGGATTTAATGGTCGATATAACTCGCATGACAAAGCAATTAATTGTTCCTGCCTGGACCATCCTAGCATGCTAGTGACGAAGTTTTCTTGGTGGTCGTGAAGCAGTCCATGAATAGCTTATTCAGGTCACGCACGCAATGCTTGTGTGTTTCCTGGCGTGCTGAATGCTTGTTTAATCAATTTTTTGGCAAGACAATACGGTGATAAATCTAATCTGAGGTAAAGTTGTCAGCACAACTGGTGTGATGTAGCGCACGTGATCCAAGGGAAGTCAATGTCAAATTCGTTCTGTTGCTAGTCTTCAATATATTCATCACTGACAGCAGGGAACACCCTAAAAAACTCATTCCGTGAAAAAATTTCAGCGATTTCCTCGTTGAACACATAGATGAAGGTAAATTTTCTTGTGCTTAAAACTTTCAGATCAGAATTCCTACATCACAAAATTGTTCTTTTTATATTACTTGGTAGTCTTGCTTGATGGACTGAGGGTATGTTGAACTCGTTAAAGTGAAATAATTGTTGATTGATGAGCTAATTCATAATTGACATGTTATAGACAGTTCAAGACTGAGAAAAAAATGTTATTCGAATAAACGGATATCATTTAGTCTGGAATTTGAGAAGTAGTTGTGAAGGTTCTCGGTGGCTAGTAGGAGACCTGTGGATGCTGATAATTGTTTTGCATTTTGACGCAAATGCAGTTTCCTGCTATCGAAACCCATTCACCTGGTGTGAAGAATAAAATTACCTTCTGCCCTCACTACTAAGATTGGGGAAATCCAATGCCTTCGCATCGTCTCAAGTACACTATCGATACTTTGATGCGAGGATTTTTTAACATTCTCACATTTAGATATGAACGACGTTGAAAAAACATTTAGATAGTAGCGAAATTTGAACATGACGAAAACGAGTTCAACCAAAATTTTCGAAATGAATATATGTTCAGGTCTAGTTAATTAATGTTCAGTCTCTCCACCGTAATTAGACGCCATGAAGACTGAGACACAATAGTAAAATACCTGTATACTTTGTTCATGATCTCTGATGTCTTAAAAATTATTCTTAAATACTCAATTGGTGTACAGAACTGAAGGTGCACTGAGCCTTCTGTCATAGGGATTGTCTGCTATTGCTTTCCCTCGCCTCGCTGCATACGGACGGATGACCTCTTCCGCTCTCCTCCCACGCGTGAGGGATTTGGATGCCCCTGTCTTCTGGTTTCCAACTCGTCTCTCTGAGCTTAGTTCGCTATTGCCGTGCTATGTATTTCCCGAGTATTCAAGGCAGAATAACACAAACACAACTTTGTTCTTAAATCACCTCGCATCGCATGTTTTATTTCGAATTTGTGGATTGGTTGGGTGACAAATTCAGAAGTTGTGAACCGTGACGCATTTCTCCTAACATTCCCTTCGACTCCTGGCCATTCCCCTTGACTGTTTATCCATCGACTCCGTGCATAAACTTCCTATGCACCCACGTTAGGCAACTTTCTTAGTTATGACTATTTTTTTTCATATCTTGAAATTAAAGCGCTATTTTGGAAAAAATCTGCTCATGAACTTTTAATAGTCTCTTTCATGGCCATTCTAGAGCAATTTTTTTATTTTACTTCTCCGGAAACGTGGTTGAGCTTTGCAACTGTTTATCACCTCAGGGGTGATATTGTCTCTATGGAAATTAGCACTCCTAAGGAGAAAATGTGTGAGGGTCCGAGCTGAGAGTTAGGAAGGCCTTCTTTTTGTTGAAATAGAATAAATTTTTTGTTTTGTTACGGGCCATCTTTTTACGGTTCACTTCTTCCTGTTTTTCAGTACCTCCTACTTTCTTCTTCAACTTTTATGTTTCATGAACTTTTTTCTTATCTTACTGTTTTTATGTACTTTGTGCGTAGATTGCGAGTTTCCTTAACTCAATACTAAATGGTGCCTTTTTCCTTCCTCTCTTTGAACATCTTTGTTGTGGTGAAGGGAGCCTAAAACTCTCTTATAATCAATCAAGCAACTGTTTATTTTGTTCCCTTTTAAACGTTAGTTGACCTAATATTTCATGAAAATTATTTGTTAGGAAATTCGTAGGGAATATGTGCTTATGTTCACAATTGTACATTTTGCGTAGATATCGCGGCTTCCACACCTCTGTGAGGATATTTAAATTATCAGTTAAATGATTTTAGTACTGTCCTCGTGAGGCATTTCGGATCAAGCTGCTGACGATAATGTAGGTATATATCACCAAGTATAAATTTGGTAGAAATATCGTACCTCTTGCTGCACGGTTTGTCAGGACCTTCCAAAGAACGTTTGGTTGCGTAGACGATAGTCCATCTAATAACAAATGCGTATTACCGCTGATTTGTAGCGCGTTTTACGCAAAAGATTCTTGTTTGTATTGAAAGCTTGAATGCTTCGTAATTTATTCAGTGCGATGTATTTTATCGTATATTGCCAGTTGTTTTTCTGGCGAGCAGTGTTGGGTGAGGTAACATACCTTGCTGTAGGCTGACAGCCAACGATTTTTTTGCGAAGGTAGCAACCCGCAGCTGTTATTTCAAGGCTGCCTGCCGTGTTGCTCTCCTCTCTCTCACTTGGAACGACTCGGAGCTTCTGACCTTATTGGGTATCAGGGATTCTCTGCGGTGCACTAGTTCGGCGCGTCGGTTCTCTCGAGTTCGGGAAGAACAGCTGCCAGACCTAAGTGTGCTTTCTAAGTGAACAATTTAATGTGAAGAAATCATTTACCATTAATGGTCATTAAGACTTATTCCTGCAATATTAGTTTGACAGTCTTTTGATAAATTCTAAAATACCTTCAAGTTCAATGAACGCAGTACATTACTATCTATTAGTAATTCATCTATCTGTATGGTTGTTTACTTTACCCTCACATTCTGGTTTAATTAAGGTTTGTTCAGAATCCAAGCTTTATTTTTGTTCAGGAAATCATAGCTGCAAATGCTTTATCCAAGCAATATTTAGATCGGCGTGTTGAAATTCGTTAAGGCCAAATGCTACAACTAATGTTACCGTATCTAAATTTGTCAAATGCGCTACGTTTATGTACATAACGTAGTGTTTGGCTCGAGACTCTGAAGTGTGATTCAAGGCAAGGGAAGGAGCCCACTCCTTGAGAACATAAGCCACAACGCTTCCTCTGGGAAAATGCCTCTGAACACAGGATGCGCTGCTTGAAAGCGGAAAGTTTCTACCCCGCATGGTGCCCACAGGAAAATGTTGGTGATGTTTTGTGCCAACGAAAAGTTTAGTTAAGATTAAGCGTCCTGTTTTTTGAAGTAACATGGATTTAATATTCGGGTTTCTTCCGTCACTAGCGAATCGTTTGTAGACATTCATCGGTATTTCATTCAACTGGTTTTTAGATGTTATAGGTCATCCTAGTAAGTATTATGAGGCTGTGAAGAATAAATTTTCATCTTCTCAGGGATTTAGGATAAGCATTAGTTTTAACGGTTAGTTAAATTTCTCTATCCTATGCTTTGGGAACAGGAGTCTTCTGGAGAGATACGGCTACGTTACTTCATTGACACATAGGCATTCGGGACTTCTATCTTTCCTGCCCACATTCATTCGATCTGTTTTCGTGCCTTCTTTGCTGTGTCGTTTTTGTCGTTCTTGTCTTTTTCTTCGTAATCTGCTCGGTCTATGCGCAGAGTAACCTGTGTGTGTCTACCGAGTGGTCTTTTTTATTCGCTCTCTTGAGATTGCCTTTGTTGTTGTGGCGTGTAGTTCTAAACTACATAATGTTATAGTGAAGTAAACTTTTATTATAATTTGTGATGAAAATAGTTTGTAAATTATGTCGAACCGATTGCATCATGCGTGTAGTAAGCTTTCAGTTGTTGGTGCTTAGTGGATGGATGGGTTCATTTCGAGTCGTAATCATGGAGTTTATTAGAATTTCAATTCATTCTCACGTGAAAATGATCAGGTAATCGAGAATGAAGTGATTCTACAGTTCGTTGTGAAAGTCATACTGCAAGCGAAATTAAGAGCATCTCATGGATTACATACATCCTGCTTGAATTCGTTGCTCATAGTCTTCATCTGGGTCTGGCTAATATAGAAGTCAAAGTTTTCGTTATGATGAGTAATTTTTATTGAGATTCTTTCATTCTGTCATGTAAAGCCTTTCTTGTTTTAAAGATTGTCGGTTAAGTTCGTTCCTTACTCTGCCTTGCTCGTCCCTGAAGAGGGCTTCAAAATATCCCCAAAAATTAAGGATTTCAAGCGTTTCCGACCCACTCAACAAAATCTTTACTAAATAATTCGTCACAAGTTTTTCATGGGATCTCATAGGTACGTACAGGCGCGTGGAGACAGAACAGCAGTCGTCGCGACCTTGCTGCCTGCACGTCCTGATGACTGGGGCGTGTCGCATGGCCTGCTTTGCATCTCATCTTCATCGAGGGGAATTGGTAGTCCCAGCTAATGGTTGCCCACTCCACGTGACTACCGCTGCATGGCTGTGGCCTTAACGCCAGATTGCTGCAGGGCGAGGCAAGCAAGAAAGTTTGCCTGTATCGTATAGAGAAGGAATATTATTGGGCAACTGCATGATAATAATGGAACCACAGTGTTTATCCTGTCGAAGCTTTTCTATGGTAGTACAAAAATGTTGCAGTAATGAATTGTTAAGACGATGTGCAAAAATCTTTTGAGTGTTCCCTAAAAGAAATGAATCTGTTTTGTCAGACAAGTTTTTAAGTTCTTCTGCCCTTGAAAACAAGTGCAGTCTGTGTTTGATTAACTATTTGTCCAACCAGCGCCAGCAGCGACTATTACATGCCCCACATATGGTCTTTTCAAGAGAGCCACAGTGTGTAAGGTGCTTTAATGTTAGTGTTCTGTTGCGTATTTACGATCTGCTTTTTGCCAAGTTTTTTGAAGTTAATTCTACGAGCTGAAGAATACCTAGTAGAGACAAGGGATTCTTTTTTTTAGTTCTAACGATTTTTACTACCAAGTGATGTATACAGGTGTTAGCTCATCGTAGAAAGTGTGTGAATAGTTCATCGAGTTTAGTCATTTTTTAATCCTCTTCTTCGTTTCTTGAAGGTTTGAAGTTATTTGCTGTTGAATTTTCGTTAAGAAATTAAAATTTTGAGCAAAAAGAAATTGAAATTTTGAGCGAAAAAGCAAAAGTAAACATGGAGTTGTGGTGCTATAAAACCCATCATCCAATTACGTGGGGAGGATTTCGCTAGTTCGTGTGCACAGCGGTGTAGGAGTTCAATGCTCAACGACCACCTTCTTCCATTATTGGCCATTGCACAAAGAGTCTGGTGCTGTGATCTCTCCGTCCTTGCCGACAGGGCGTCGCTCATTACTGGGGAGCAGGTACGGCTGCCTCTGGGCTGGCGTGCGCGCGGTGCCTTCATTTCCTCGCAGGATACTTGCAGCCCAACCTCATGCGACGTGTAAACGGGGCGATCTTTGTTTTTCATTCGACCTGCTCATTACACAGCAGTGCAATTATTTTGTTCGGCTTGTCAACTATGTCTCAATTTAGCAGTAACTTCCGTCTTTAAATTTTTACCTAATCTTTTAGCTTCATGCTGTATTCGTAATTTTAAAGATAGTTTTTCATTATTTGTGCTATTTTAAGGCCTATAATTTATGGTTTTTTGATAAGCGCAAGTTTGTTATTGTGTTAGGACTGTTCTGTATTTCACTGGTTTCCTATGTTATTATAAGTTATCATCAAGATCCATGGGTGTTTGTATTTTTGTCTAGACTTGCAAGGACATGTTCAAGCTTTGTATTACAAGGATTCACAAATTCAATTCCAAGGGCGTTGTTGTACTGTGATTGAATGTTGGAGTACCGTCAGACGATATTCCAGTTAATTTGATGTTACGTATTGTGGCTGGTGAGCAAGAAGCGGAGGGTCATCGATTGGCCTTTGCCTCCGTTGCTGCAGCCCGGAAGCCTCTCAGAACTGAGTTGGGCACAGGAGTGAAGAGCGCGTGCTAGCGGTGGGGCAGTTGATGCACACCTTTACAGTTACCCCTTGTCTCTTCTAGACTCTCTGAGTCACACTGAAATTTTTTCAATTTTTTGTTTGAACGTTTAATGTTTTAAAGTGAGGATCGCTTTAGGGTTATAAAGAGGCATATCAGTTAAATCATAAATGGGCTACGCTTGTTGTGCGATGTCTTCTAGTTTTCGTAGGTTGGCTTTTGTTCTGCACAGTGACGCTAAGTTTTTCCTCATCTTTTCATCAGAACGATAAAATTTGAAGCTCCGTTCAATTCATTCCTTGGATGGCATCACTGAGTTGTTGCATGTAACGATTGGCAGCTGCAGCGCCTCTACCGTTACCGCGTGTTTTATAAGCGCCAATGGCCTCCAAAGGTTCTTTCGTATTTTTCATTTTATGCTTGAGCTCACAATTCGAGTACTGGTGCCACTTTGGAAGCGTAACACATTCTTCTGGGGGGCATGCATTCATGTGTGCTTGTGTGTGTATTTGGCACAGGCAGTGTATTAATAGTGCATTCTCAGACGTTACAGTTGATAATTAAAAACTTTTTAACTAAGCCCTCTTCTCCGCTAAAAAAATCCTCACTTTCCTGTCGCAGTTTCATATAAGCCTATATTATATTAATGCATGCTCTAGCTATCCTATGACGGCGATTTCGGATATCGGGGTAGCTGACGCCAGTATACAATTTAATTTTGTGATTTGGGGAAGTTTGTTTCGTTTCTGTGAACTTAAAATAATGTGGAGAGTGTGCAGTGTGTTACAGTCTTTACCCAAGTGTGCAATAATGAACATCAAGACTCTTAAACGGTGTGAAAATAAGGTAATTACCATCAATAATGTTAGTACATTTTGTGGTAAGTAAAGACTCTTGCAAATTAGGTCCATCGCAATAATACCTCCATTTGTACCCATACTCTACTCTTCACTTTTCACAGCTCTGTGGTAAACTCGGGGCATGTTGGCTGTGGTCCTCTATCGTCGTTCCAAAATCAATGTCCTCGAGAAGCCGAGAGCTTGTGTGAGTATCTCGCCCGGGGATGTTGTCCAAAGCCCAGAGGGGCTCCGAGTCCTCGCCCTCCATCAAGTGATTGCTTTGCAGGAGGTTGCAACTTCCTGCTGGAGACCAGCGTTATGATTCCGGTGCTGTGTGAAACAAACTGAAAGTTGAAAAATGGGTTCACTGATGGTGTTTTTTTTTTCGGTCGAATTTTCCTCTTTCTCTACATGCTAAAAACTCTTGATCCTAGATTGAAAACAAATGAAAATTAAAAAGTTATTTTTATGCTCTAGAATGCATGACGCTAAATTTCGTGCGATTGACACCTTTGTCGATGATATTTTTGTGAACAATTGTCATTACGAAGAGAAATCAAACTTTTAAATTTTTAAACTGATCTTGTTCCCTATAAAGAATGAGTCACAAATTCCTGTTCATTTGAAAAATTTCTTTCATACACTGGAAATGCTGTTGAAATCGTACACGCTTAGCATGTTTTATCACTTCAAAAAACTGTTGATGTACAAGAGTGAGTTGTTTTACTGCTGATGAGTTTTACTTATGCTCTTTATGTACTACGTGTATCTCGAATTAGCTTGCATTTCATTGAAAGTTTACCGCCAGTTCGTCATGGCTCGTGCAGTGTTGAAGGTTCTTCTCAGTCACCGAGTCGAGGAAGCGTTCGAGCTCTCGCCCACGTACCTGCGACTCGCAGCACAGTTTACTGCAGCTTGATGCTGTCGTCCTTCTTTCGTCTTCAATGTTGGCTTTGGCTGGTCCACAGCGGCTGGCTCAATTATTAACTGGAAATTATTAATTGATGGATTTATGTAGCCACTAAGTGCTTGATTTTGTTACTCTCAAATATTATTACTTATCGTATTCAGTCCTAATGTTCACCGTCTTGTTTGCTTGTTCCTTCAGTCAAGCCGCAATTGAAATTATCTATTGCCTCTCACATTTGCATATCGTCCGTTTAATGTGCGACATGGCAACCTTATTCAAATTTTGTTATTTTCCGTCGTTTGCAAACGTATTCAACATTCTAGCGTCTCGTTGTTGTGTCTTGTTAAATGAGCACATTTGTTTTAATTCTTGAAAAATTCAACGTTTGTGTTTCAATTTTCTATGTGCAGTTTAATTTTGTTATTTGTTTTAAGTTGTTCAGCTCTTAAGTAGTTCTACACTCTTCAGTTCTCATTATTACAGCGTACGTTTAAATTTCGCTGTGCTTTTGTCTCCAAGTGATTGAATTTCGATCCATCAAGTGAAGTTTCATTTCGTAGAGCCAGTTTAGTGTGGGCGAGCATGCTTAAAGATGTGCCAATATTTGTTCCTTTTTTACGTCAAAGGGAGGGTGAACTGTCGTTACTCGTTAACTTAGTTTAAATTTAAAGTGCGGATTGTAAAACATTTTACCTGACTGTATACCTCCGGAGTGGCTTTCTTGTCCCCACGTTCGTCTGACTAAAATTCGATAAATTTCCGCCAGTGTGATCTGCTCCGCGCACGCTTTCAGTTTAGCTTCGCCAATATCAAGGTCCTGATTATTTATTTGTCAATGGAACCACCATTGATTGCTATTAGTATCATCAAAATTTAGGTCTTGGTTATTCTTTAGCGGTTCTGTTATTACCTGTTTTCATCGCGTCGCGTATTCTTCGGTGGTTGATTGTGTCACAAGATTTGCCAGTACGATGTAATTTTCTTTCCTTTTAAATTTCTTCCGAGGTCTCGACCTTTTTGTGCATTCGATGGAGGAATGTTTTTAAATTCCTTCGACTGCGCATTGATTTTTGTTGAATTTCGTCCAATTCAACTCCATTATAAACGAATAGAGAGTTGCTTTTAGTATTCTATCTTGTGTTAACATCAACCAATTAAATTTTATTAAAATGTTGCCGTGTTATCGCTGTAAGATGATGGAATCATTGCTAGGAAATATTCGTCACACCAGCTTACATCAATACTTTTAAAGCGTTCTCGTCGTTTATTTGTAAGAGCATTGTTTAAGTTAGCGCTAAAAATAGGTGCAAAACTTTTTATCTATTGCAAAATATTGAGTGACTCATGAAACATGAGTGAATTCGCCCTTCTTTGACTGGTACGATAGGACGCGCTTGTCAAGTGTTCTCTAATGGGCGCCTGTGAGCTAATTGATTGCAGTTCAGTGGCGTTTTTACTTCTGTTGCTTCTCGTTTTCAGACTTTTTATTGAGGTGGGACGTTATATGAGTCTTTTGCGGTTTTTTTTGTACGTTTTTCACCATTCTATTTAGGAATTAAATTCCTTTCTTTATGATAGTCATTTTGGCATCAAGTCAGCTAGGTTGCGACTTCTGCGTGGGCTTACGTTCTTAGTCGTGTGTTTTAATTTTTAGTGTAGTTTGAGCAATTGTTTTCTTTAATAATAATTTTACACTAATTTTAAGCTTTACTCATGTTACGAGGCTGATCTACTTATAACCTTGTAAAAGTAGATCAGCCTCGTAACATCAGTAAAGCTTAAAATTTTTTTAATCAATTTTTGGTGCAACACCTCGTCGTCCATCTTAGTTGCTGGCAAGTTAAGGTTCTGCTGCGTCGAGTCTCCGTCTTCATTGATACACGTGCAGATTTGCTTGCGATCGAGTGATCACCTTGCTATCTAATTCATGAGTTTCACTATATTTTTTCTCCTCATTTTATTCTGAAAAATTGTTTAAGGATGGGCACAAGCGTGATGCGGGTGTGTGTTCGCTGCATTGGCAAAATTCGATTGTTCAAAAGTTTGGTTTCATTTTTTTTTGCTTGTGACCACCAATTGCGAGTCACTCTCTCTTCAGATGCCAGCTCTGCGTGTCCAGGAAATGAAATTTCTGATCCTGAGCCCACGAAACGCTTACAGTGGTTTTTATTGAACTTCTCGCGTATTCCGGGCTTAAACGTTGGTGAAGTGCTCCGCTCTCGTCTTCTTTTAATTACAAATTTAATTACTTGGGCGAAAGTTTCGCTATTATTTACTGATTCGGCTGAAGTTGGCGATAAAATGTCTTGTCATTTGGAATCCTTTTACGCTAGTACTTCGAATGTTTAAAATTAAATTTCTGGTTGCTAGTAACATTTTGTAACTCAGGTTTTCGTCCTAATTGCTTCAGTGTGAGAATTTGCCCCTCCCTCTTCAGTGCAGCTGGTGGGTACGCTCTGCTTTGTCTGTTACTTGAATCTCCCTGCTAGCCTTGTGCTGATTTGGCCCAGCTATATAATTTCTGATTTGGTCTGCTATCAAGTATTATTTTTTCTCATCTGTTTTCTTTGATTATGATCGATAATTAGGCAGAGCCTGGAACATCTTGCTACTTCTCCACTTTTTACAGACCATTGATGGACGCTAAATTGTTCATTGCTGTACGAATCTCCGCTGGGCTGATGCTGCCTGAGAGTCGTGGTACGTCACCCGATTTGCAGCACATCAGAGTGTTCTGATGCTAGTTACTACTGTCGTCGCTACAGGAGTAGCTTATCGTTCAGTGACATCAGAGCTCCACTTATTTATTCCCATTTGACCAGTACTTCTTTAACTTCTTTTCTTATTAAATAGTCATACGAGTTGCAACTTTTTCATCGTTCATTTACAAAAGTGATGCTCGGTTAATTTTGCGTGGGCCTTCAAAACTAGTCGTACAGCTTTGATCGAGTGCGCCATTAGATTTCGACTGTGACTTCTAAGATCTTGAAGCAGTAAGATAAATTATTGCTGATAAAGGTTTTTAAATATGATGTGTTGCTTCTTTCGCAGTGCACCGCTTCGCTGAAACTGATATAATGTGCATTTTTCTGAGCTTAGGCGAAAGTTTGAGCAGCTCTGGCCGTGGTGCTAGCAAGACGAGCGTGTTTATGTGTCTCGATTGTCCGAGCGATGAATAGCTCTGCCCAGCCCCGTCTGCCTCGGCAGTACCTCACTCCCACGCTATACTGGGCCTGCGACAGCCCGTGCTCGCTGTGCACGTCGTAGCATTACAGCTACCCTCGCGTCTGTCGTCGCGCTGCTGTCGCTTTATCACCGCCAGCTATATGCGCGATAGTACTCCACTTGCTTCTTCTACCTACCGCATTTGTTTTGGTCCAGATTACAGCGTTATCGCCACTGCATTCATGCTACACGAGCTGCTACTCCCTTCATTTATGCTCTGTTCGATGACTCTTTCTATCTTATTATGTGTTTCCTTAGTAATTCATGGTGTAATGTGTTGTTCGACGCAAAATCTTCTGATAACGAAGGGTTTTTGTACTTATATAACAATAGCTGAACGGATCAACAATAAATGCAAACAACGTTACTATGCTTCTGAACAGGATGTGAATTCTCCCATGGTTCACACTGAGCACGAATTTCCTTTAAAAAACTTCAACTCTTGGTCGTTTTTATGGGGAGCAATGGCAAGCGTGTCGTCTACTAGAATTGAGTACCGGCTTCAACTTGTTTGTGCGTGGGAACTCTTCGGTGCTAATTTTTCAACTCGTAGAACCGAAGAATGAGTTAACTTAGCAACCGAATATGGTAGTGAAAGAAACTGTTTATTTGTAGAGCGCTGTAAATTACTTGAGTGAAGACTAGAGCTAATTCTTGTTTTCACTGTAGCCTGGCCGTGTTAGTTTCTGTGGTAGCGCAAGTGGTGAAAGAAATGTGGAGGTTGCCTGAGTTGTTTCGAGACCAGCTTTGGCGGGTCTTCCCCGAGTACAAGGTGCAGGAGTGTGGTGATATAAGCGCTTTTATTGTAATACGATTATAAAACTATTATGAATAGTTTCATCCCAGCTAAAGCCATAAAAGGCGCTAAACCGATTATTTCATCCAGTAATCCCTCATTTTTAATTTGTTATTCACTTCTGTGGAAGTCTACCTTCCGTGACTGAGAGGTTAAAGGAAATATTTCAACAATGCAGCTGCGTGAGCTGGAACTAAACTTCGCCTGAATCGTGGATAATATTCCAATGATTGTTTCGGTGACAGTAGGGGCAATTCCACAAAATTCTCATATCTTCGCTTTGTTGGCTAATTTGGCTTCGTTAATTTGGTTAGCCTCTATACATGATTCGTGTGTCAGTTATTTTGTAGAATGAATACATGCTTGATCATTTTGAATTGCTGTACTAAATGTTATATCCGCGAGCACCATGAAAACGTATGTAAATATCAAAGCAGCCTGATTAGGGCGATTCGCATGTCTTTGTTTTCGCTTGCAAAGTTAGGGGTTTTAAATCTGTAATTCGATAGATAAATCCAGCATTTGCACGTCATTAAGGAACTTCATATTCAATAGTATTTAGCTATATCGGTGAGAAAATTCGTCTGCATTGGTGAGAGTTTTTTTTGCGTACAATTCTATCGTGTGATATTTTTTCAGATTGTTTTGTATTCGGCTTGGTGAACTGGCGCAACTCTGCTTTCCACGCAAAATCAAGAAAAATAGTGATTCGTTTGATATTGATTCATCGTTGTTTGTCTGTAAAACTGCATAACGATAGGTATAATCAATGAACATTAAGTAAAGATGAAATAAAAGATGTAAAAGGGTTGAATACGGAAGCATAGTTCTTATATCAACCACTTGGAATGAAGACAAATGATTTATAATAAACAGTAGCAGGTCTGAGTTGGACTTGTGGGGAGTGATATGTACACAAGACTGTCTCGGCATGACGTAACCAGCATTTCAGTCACTACAATGAACGGTTCAGTACTACAAGCGTATTATTTTCTATGCTACAATCTTAGTTAAGATTCTTAAACGATAAGTGCTAATGTCCACTGTCAGGTTATATTTTTTAATTAGTAAGTTGATTTCTGCCGGATGTCACGTTTCTTACAAATACTATACTTTCGAAGTATCTGACGCGGGGATCTAGAGGGAAATACAGTCTATCATGTATAGAGTTGCATATTATTCAAGTTAGTGGTACCGTGCGTGGGATGCCATTCATCTCGTAACTTTACGGAAGGAACCGAACAACATGACTTCAAGGGTAAATGACTATGGTGGTGCCTCATATTCAATGTTGAATACTGCGATATGTTCTGCTGATGTGAAGTCTTTTCTAGACAGTTCACATCTCAGGAAGTGCAGCTATTAAATCTTCATGGGAATTAGCGCTCCCAGGAGGGAGATATGAGGTCCCGAATTGAACGTTCAGTACGCCTTTCTTTTGTTGAAATGAAAGATATCTTGTTTTGTTATGGACTATTTTTTTCAGTTTACAGCTGTCGTTTTTCAGCGCCTTTAACTTTTTTCTTCAACTCTTATCTCTTTTCATAAATTCCCTTCCTGACTAACTGTTTCTAATGGCTGGGTGTCGGGACACCTCATGCATAAATTCCCTGTTTTCAAGTCCGTACTAAATAGTTCCTTTTATTTGCTCTCTTGAGATCGCCTTTGTTGTGGCTCGGGAGTCTTGAGCTGTTATAATAGGAATGTAATAATTATAATAATCTAGGCAGTCTAGTGATCATGTATAGACCATCCAATCGGCCAGCCGCTCTTTGTATGAAAACAGTACTGAATCACAAATGTATCCTATGGCACGAATTCTTCTCTAGACATGCGACCTTCAACTGAAACGTGTTCTAACACCGTCGTAGAAGAAGAACATTTGGGATGCTACGTAATTAATAGTTAATTACTACAATAGTCTACTCTTAACATCTCACCAATGTTATGCAAGAGAGCTGTGTTTCTGGAAGTAAGTTGCACCACGGAGTACGAATGCCGTTATGCAGCCGTACTACCGTTCAAAGATGGCTAGTGGTGTGAACTATAGGGCAGTTTTTCGGGCGCTCAAATTTGCACTGATGCAATTAAATTCGCCGTTGAGGACAGCAAGTGAGCCGTTCTGAAGTATGTCAAGTCTTGTTCGTCGTGTTCACAAGTAATCAATGGTTAGATAGGTGAACTGCGCTGCTATTTTCTTACGGCTTTTTTTATCGCGTGTTAATGCACAATGAAATCAAGTGCTAGTCGAGTGTTGCATTTAATCGTGCATTTGAATGATGCTAAAATGTAAACTTTCAAAATTAGATGATATGCGCCTGGAAATTGCCAACGACATCTAACATCAACAATTAACTGATGATTCAATTTTAGCAACTTAGTATTGTAAAATGAAGGAACTTTGAGTTTTTGTTTGAGTGCTTGAAATTTCGAATTATCAAAGTTTTTTTAGTGGCTAACATAGAATAATCAAGATGTTAACAATTTCTGGCTTTGAAATCATCTAATTTTGAATTTCAGAAAACGGAAATTTTGTACTCCAAATTTTTAGACTTTGCATGCTTAGAATTTCACAAATTTTGAAGTCAATAAGTTGGAATTGATTGAGATTTGAGCATCGCAAATTGAGATGGTTGGAAGGAAGCTGGCACACGCACGGCTGTCCGGAAATGCCGGACGAGAGAGGGGGGCCGCGTGCTTCCTCCGCCGCAGTCGCGCTTTACATGGCAGTCTTCGCTATTATTGTTCGATGCATGGCATACGGAGCCCCCATACTGCCCTCCACGTTCTCACTGCGCGAATCTGATTAATAAATGCCTGAATACCATTCTGTAAATGCTGACCTTTATGGCGAGTGTTAATTCAAACGACGATTTTGTACATTATATTAACATAACAAACAATACACCCTGTGTTGAAGTCCTTTTGCTTTCGCGTATTTCTCATAACCGTATAGAAGTTTTCATTACCAGTCGAGTGTAGCGCGCGTCACCACGTACTCGTGTTGCGTTCACTGTACGTATGAGCAGACGCAGCAGCAGCAGCAGCAGCAGCAGCTGATGATGTCAGGTGTGCGCTGGCCGTTGCAGACACGTCAGAGTTTGTCTTGATGAGTGGGCAAAGAAGTCAATTTAGTCGCAGTACAGCCCGAGTTTATGTAGCAAGCTGCGGGCATAAAGTTGCGTGCTCTAATGTGCAGTACGTATTTATGGTAATTGAAGGTGCATTTGAATTTCCATTTATATTCATATTTCAAGTTTTTCATTGTAGTTGCCGGTTTCTATTTATTTTTTTAATAAATACTTTTAATTATTTCATATGCGTGGTCTTCGTGAACTGCATTGTTATTTCAAGTCACCACTAATTACGAATATTCATTTGCTTCTCTGAGTGCCGCTACCAAATTTGTCAAAAAAAATTCATTTGTAATTTATTTTAGGTGCTCCTGAGCATCGACATCTGGTTAGGATATTATCGTTCCAAAGTTTCAGGAACAGTTAGGATGCGCTGATGTGTTATTTTTAGCAATGGCTTAGGTTCTGAGTCTATCATCGATGTTTGTGCGATTTTTTCGAGCTATTGTTTTACGTATCCCGACTGATTTTACTGATTTGTGCTGCATGTAACTTCTTTGTTTCATACCCTGGGTTTCCCATGCACAAAGCTGTGTTCACGCGTCCGTCACGTAGCTTCTGAGAAGTGCCTCGCGCTTGGCAGGATAGGGTGGTCTGTACGGGCAAGTCACGAGCGCTTCTGAGAGCTGGTTTGCGTTGTTAGCACCACAAACTCTGCTCGCTGTAGAGGCCAGGGACTGGATAATATTTGCTAAATCATTTACTTCGGGATTAAGGTAGAACTCTTGGCTATTACATACTGTGGTTGTTTTTTTGCAACCTCAGTTAATTTGCTTTATTTGACCGTTGGTAAAGGTCTGTTTTATTCGAATTTGTGAAATTGTGTCGCGCTATTCTAGTGTTTTGACATAAATATTTGAGAATGAATATGAAATGTTCCTAACTATATGAGCATTATCATCCCTCAAGGGGATAAAACTGTTTTATTTCGGGGAATTAACACTCCCAGGGATAAAATGTGTGAGGGCCCGAGCTGAGAGTAAGGTAGGCTTTCTTTTTGTTGAAATAAATTATTTTTTGTTATGTTGAGGACCACATTTTTTCGGTTCACTGCTGTCCCGTTTTTCTGCAGCTATTACTCTTCTTCAACCTTTAACTTGTTTCACAAACTTTTTTCACAACTCACCGTTTCTATGCACGTTCTGCATAGATTCCACGTTCCCTTCTCTCCATACTAAATGGTGCCTTCCTCTTTTCGGAAAGCTTTTTTTAGCGGATAGGGAGGCTTTCAACTAACATCCAATCTAATCTACGAGCGTTATAAGTAATGCGAAAAAAATGTGGCTGGTATGTGCAAATCTGCATTGCATGTCAATTGAATTGTCCATTCGGTAGAATGTAATTCCTAACATTTGCTGAACGATTTATCCATGAGAGGCAGTAAATATGTCCATGACTCACGCTGTTACGTAATAACTGTCTAACCTTATCAGCGAGTGAAAGGAGAAAGTCCTTTATGTAATACACAGCGTGAGTAGAGAGTCTTCGAACTTTCGCTCTTTAAAAAGTGAAAAAACTCACGTAACTGATGTTTACTTCAAAAGATTACTGAAAGTGTGTGAAATGACCGTTTTTCTCTACCTGTCGGATGTTTTACTTTAATTTAGCTTTGCCCTGACAGAATGGGAATATTGTTGCGGAATATTGTTGAGTTATTTGAAGTGCCAAAATCGGTTATCTCTTAATGAGTGAGTATCTGTAAAGAGTTGATTCTACGTGGAAGTGAATCCGAAGCGGGTTCTCAGAAGAAATCTTTTCAGCGAGAAAGGGTTAAGATACCACAGGAAAAACTTCGTGCCTCAGTGAAGGCTTACGACAGGGTAATTCGAGTTATTATTATTTATAAAGATTCTCCACGATTTTTTGGTTTATTGTCTGTGTTTTGATTTCATTTGAATGCAGTTTGATTAGGTGGAGGATTTTCTGTACACTTTGTACACCCATTTTTAGAAAGGTAAATTATGGTGCATCCGAACCTTGGCTTCAATTTTCCTAATAGTAACGAATCGTTCAAGTGTAATATCGCATAGGACATATTTCTACCGTGAGATCGTGTTCAAATTGTTGGCCAGCATTGACTCGCAGTTATTACTTTGTGTAAATATTAGGGATAAATCGGAGAAGTAATCCAGAAAAACTAGATGTACCTCTTGTCAAAGGCTTAGATTTTTGGATTCAGTACGTTTTTTGTTTGTATACTGCCATGTTATACAAGGTTTCTTAAATCGGCAAATTATACCCTGTTGTTAAATAGCCTCATTACCTGCGTGCTCGATCATGCTGATTAATCTGTCTGAGGAAGGGCGGTTATTGCTTCCGTGAAGTAGCTAATGCTTGGGTGCTGCTCCGAGTGTTCTTAGAAGAGCACAACAGCCTTTCTTTGTGCGCCGATCCTCTATGTTCGCGCAAGGGAGAATAAGAGCTCGTATTGTGATGCAACAGCGCGATTTTCCGTCACGTGATTTCACATCCCATTCAGCTCCTCGACCAAGTTCAAGTAAAGTAGTTCATGGGTTGTTCCACCCGCTTTACCAGAGATGAGTTGAATCCCTTCAGGTAATTTTTTTCATTTCATGTTTAGGATTGTTTTTTTAGCGTACCACGAACGCTGGCAGGTTATCGGAAATACCAGTTTCTGACCTATGTATCTTAAACTTGAATAATTGATTAATCGTTTGATTCTCATTCGGAGGCTAATCGTATGTGCGCTCTCAACTCTTCAATATCAACAAAAGCTGATGCGCATTAAAGTATAATCAGTATTTTATTTGGCGACTGCATGGCTACCTAGGTATACATACGACAATAAATGCTTTCAAACTGCGATTTTATTCAGCTCTGTCAAGGGACTTTTTCTAGTGTTCTTCGTGTGTGTTCTCTTATAGTGGATTATGACTGAGTAATTCGAGATGTGCACAGGTCACTTGGCCGTGGGTGTGGACTGGTAATGCAAGGCTTCCTAAATTGTCATTTATGCTGACTGCGCTGTTGGGCAACTGCGCAAACTCTTCTGCAAACTATACAAAGTTGCCCTTGTGATACTCGTACCATTTCACATCTTTCTTCCCCGTGGCGTTTTAAGTAAACGGTAGGGTTGCCCTTGCGCTGAATTGCGCCAATAGAATCGTGAGACGACCTCGTTCCTCCGAACGAATGCATCGTTCTACCTCAGTTTGGTATTTTGCGTGGTCATCGTGCCAAGCATCTGCTTCATTGCTGTTCCTTGTCATGCTCATTGTCGTTTTGCGGAGCTGCACTGCTGCAACGTACGTTTGAAAAGTTTCATTTTGACTAGTGGCAAATGGTATTTAGTGGATGGACGTATTGAATTTCTTTGACGATAGTGTGATTGTTTTATTTGGAGGAAAATTTTACTTTTCTTTTTCTTGGAAGTTTGAATGTCTTTTTGATTGGACTGACCACAAATGTAAAAGAAATCTTTGTTTTCTTTACACGAGGCAAAAGGTGTTATACATCTGTGACGCATATGTCTACATATACATTTGCTTAGTTGAAACGTTTTAAGATTCAAACGAATGTGAGATAAAACCATAATTTTTAGAGTTTTAGGCCAAACATATCATTTGCTCGTTAGAAATTGTGTGATTTAGTGTTTTCCATGGAGACTGAGTTTTTATGAATAACAATTAGAGTGCGAATTGCTTGTGTAAAATTAAGCGGAAACTGGTGGTAAATATGTACAACAGTGCTGCAATGTACTGCCATATTTACTGCTTTGCTATTTAATGTAGGATTCTCGAACGCATTCGAGGCAAGAGATGGGATCGAACTATTGTTTTTTATTCGTATTGCACGCATTGAAGATTGAAGTACATCGTGGGGACGTACAACCTATTGCTAAATACACCAGTGAGTAACGCCGTGCTATTCAATGGCAAATTCTGAAGTGCCTTCGAGGAGAGACGAAGTATTCGCTTAGCGTCTATATTCATATTGTACGCATTGGAGATTTCAATTCCTATGAGGCATTTCCAGCTACTGCTTTACCGGAGAAAAAGTTACAGATAATGCCTCGTCTGTTTATTTTTGATAGGTGTAAGGTAATCACCATTAGGTGGTGTTGTTAAAGATGCAGTATGGGCTGGTTTTCATTCTTGAACTTTGGTAGATGTCTTTGTCCGAGTTTTTCGTATGAGATTTTTAATGTAATTTCTGGAGAAGGTCAAGATTCACATGTGCTGATTTTCTCCCGACATTTTATGAATTTCTTGAATATTTTAATTAAATAGTTGAAGATAATTTTTTAGACAATGTTACCTAATTGCACGTCAACATTGCGTATTTTTGTGTCTCGCCTTATTTCAAGTTGAGTCCGTGTCTAAAATAGTTAAATCTTTAAAAGTATTTATTGTCAATGGCTGTTATAATATTTTTAAAAAAATTCTTTTTTTTTGCGTTTGTGTAGACTTGCCTTATTTGCTCCATGATTCGTAGTGTTTCGATATTTAATGGTTTTTCACATAATTTTTTTGTAAAATATAACCACACTTCTACCTTAGGTATTTGTCTAAGATAATCATGTATCAGCTTGTCTAGCTCATTTTTAAAATGATGGCTAACTTTACATCAAGTTGCGCGATAATTTTTGTCCCTATTCAAAGAGTAGTCGTGTGATCATACGAACCAGGAATAAATGGATCCTAGCTATGTAAAGCTTCCCTTGCGAGCCCCTCGTGCGTGCAGTCCGAGCTATTTCCAGATCTGTAGTCCAGCTCTTGTTCCGGGTTTGATGGTCGTTGGTTCGACTGCTTCTCCAGCTTACGTTGTGCAACATTACTGGTGAGAGTGAGCATTTACTCGTCCCGTTCCGTCATCCACAAATATTCTTGCTGCCGCCAGGTGCGACCGTGTGTTTTCTGTAAACTCAGTGGTGGAAGAAGTGACAAGGGAAGCGTGAGTTTTTGAAGGGGACGTTTTTAATTTCGACTGATTTCTTGAGGTACTTGAAACTTTTACTCCTGTATTGAAATTCAAGTGCACTGGATCATGGCTGGGCAATTCAAACTGTTTCTGCAAACTCACATTTATGCAATTAAGAATAAATAACTTCTGAGAACGTATTGGCGTGTATAGACTTATTTTTAGGAACCTGACAATTTCCATGCGTGTCTTGGGCAGTAAAAGGTTTCCTTGGCTGCAGGATTATCCCTAAATCCACCGTGAGTGTTGCCTGGATTTCCGATGCATTGCACATCAACGCGATATCGATGTTGAACGTACCTTTTCCCCTGCTTTGTTTGCCTATAAAAGACCATCCGTTGTTCGCAATGCGTCGCCATTCACGCTCTCCTTAGCCCTGTCTTCCCTCGCTCCCCTCCCGAGCTCCCTCTGGACCGTGGCGCGGTTCCATCTTCGCTGCTCATCCTAGGTAGAACAAAGCAGCTCTTGTTTAGGGTCTTTTCATTCTCACGGCCCAAATTCTGGAGGGTGAGGCCGCTATTTCACTGCTCCACTTTGTAATATTTTGTAGGATATTTTCAAAGGAAGGCTGCAGTTTATTTTTGAGTGTCGTTGGAAGGGATCGATTCCACCTCGTCCGTCAGAAGATTTTTCAAACTAAGATTTAAGCGAAACTTCGACGTCCTGACATTAGCCAGGTCTTGTTTCCTTCAATCGATGGAAAATGATACGCTGTTCTCAAATTACAGTCTTCCATCTTTCACATAGATCTTGGTAGGAATTTTCAGTGGGGGAGTAAACTGTTGCTGCGTCTTCTTTTTACACCAAACATTATCTGGACATTTTCAGTAAGGCTCATTACTCTTCAGCAATCGAATTACTCTTCAAAGCAATCGAATTTCTCCGCGTCTGAAAGCATTATTTGAGAGTCAGCATTGGATGCGTTTTATGATGCACGGTGTTGCATGCGCTGTAGGTGTTGAGCAGTCACACCAATGTTTCTCATGATTCGTGACTTAAGTTATAATAATGGAGGTATCGTGCTCTGGATCGCCTGTAAATGCTTGTCAGTTCGCCTACTTTGGATGCTATATTTTGAGTCTCTTTGCGTTCCCTTCATCTTTACTGAAATTTAAAATCGTTAATTACTCACAAACTGATGTTAAATTAGTTGAATAGAAGCATATCTTCATAGTGGGTGTCAACAAAATGCGACTTGTATGGATAACTACCCATTACAAAATGTCAAAAGACGTCGATACAAGAGTGCAAGCGACCATTCTGTTTTCGTCTCCAAAAGTAAAAGTGTCAGTGTTGTTGACCACATCCGTCGCGGTCATGTGCTACATTGATGTGACGTAACGTGGCGTGGGAGGTAGAATCGACAGCGGCATCCTGTGAGATCGTGCGAGTTTGTAGGATTGTTTAGTCGTAGTGTGCTTCACGGTTATCATGACCATGTAAGGCCGTGGTGGTTAACTGCACTGCTGCATTCGGTGCTCTCTCACCCTTGTTTGAGGACGTGACTACGCTCGTTTGCTCACAGCTTCTCATTTGCCTCACGGCGGTCTCCCCGACTCAGATACTCTCGTCCTTCAGCCGCTCGTTATCCTTCCTGGCTGGCAAACGCCAGGCGTTGTGGTGTCGCTGCAAGACCTGTTTATTCTTTTGTGCGAGGGGCTTCATGTATGTTATTTGAACTGAAGGTTCTTCCACCAGTACAATCGTTCGTGCTTGAGTCTTATTAATAGCTTATCTAATTAAGTTGAATTACTTTTGAGACTTGTTCAGTTAACACAGACATCCTTCCTTCGTTGCGAGAGATTTTGAGTTGCTTGATTTTTCTTACTATGTTTGTGTTAATTTCTTAGGATTAGGTGCTAGCCTTCGAGCCTCCAATGGCGGGAGACATACTACACGTCTTAGCTGCCAGAGCAGGCGAGGCGTTCGATTGGTGGGTAAATCAGCTGCGCCTCCTCGCTCAGGACAGCGTCGAGGCTGCTGGCTGCGGTCATGGTTCTTGAATGTGCGGTTCGGCTCATTCTCAGCGAACTCAGTGCTGGCAAATGTAACGATATAAAAAATGAATTATAAGAACATTGTATGGGCGAATTTTGTACAAAAATTTAAAATTATCGATAAATATTGTGTTTTCACTAAATTCAGGAGATATTGGAAACGATACTGCATCATTTTACAGTTCCATCTATGAGTGACGAATGCCTACACTTGAACATTTGAGAAGCCGCCAGCTCATCTTACGTTAGCACAAAAAGAAATGAAACTATCGCATTTTATTTAAATGTGCATAATTAGAAATCGTCATAGAGCATTGCAAATTATTCACGTGAAGTCATGAATCTTCCTATTTTAGATATCTTTGTTACTGAAATATGTAAGGAACCGTGATGTACTAAGTTCTTGATATGAGGTTAAATTGTGAAAATTTGTTTTAATATTAATAGCCTTGTTCTATCGGGGAACTTTGTTGTACATTTTTGGACGCTCGTCTCGCTGCTGTCAGGTTTCAGCACATTCTCATGGATGAATTGGTGTGCAAATCTTAGCTCAAATGGCATCTCAATATTATATTTTATTTTCAAAAAATTCGTACTGAAAATAGCCTTCACCGATATGAGACAGCGTTTATTTGGGAATAATAGTAGAAAAATTTAAGGCATAGAAGAGTTGAATCTTTTTTAATTAATTCCAATTCGTAGCCAACAATACATTTTATCTAAATCTTGTTTTTTTTTAAAGCGTACGTTTCAATGTAAACAGTAGGATGAGACTAATGCATGTCCACCCAAGTAGAACCCATAGCAACAGAGAGGCTACTTATTCAATCAACAATCCTGATGGAAGCGCTTGACAAGGTACCAGATGAATCGCGTTCTGTAATTTCTCACACCAATTCAAATTGCCATGTAAGAACATTCTAGGTGTGTGTATGTAGGAATGCAAGCGATGCGAGTTCTCTTCGAATTTTTGCAATAAATGAATTCATTTTCAAACAAGCGTGAAAAAAAATCTATTGCGTTTGGGTAGATGACTAGTTGAAGTACTTATGCTGTAAAACACATCCATTGCAGCTTAATATCGAGCGTGAAGTGTTATTTTTACCGCCATCAAAAGCCACCAGACGCAGTTTTCGACTGAGAAATTTTCGACAGTTCCTCCAACAGAGAGCAGCATCCAATCTCGTACGATACCGAGGGGCTTCGAAATGGAGTTTCTCTGCCTCTCAATCTTAAGGCTTTCAGGACAAGAGTAACGAAGCCGTGGTTTCACCCGTCGGTATGAAGTTCTAAAACTTATATCTAGTCGCAGCATCTAAATTCTGGGAGCGCTTTAAAATTGCTTGTAGGTGTGCTGAATAAATTCTATAAACCCAGAATTGTTGTAAGGCTCAAAGTTAATATTCTTTCGTATTAACGCTATTTATCGATGAGCCTAGCGGGCGCTTGCATACTTTTTTGTGTGTTAGATCGAGGATTAACTTTCTTTTTGGAAAATTTCTTATTAAATTTTATTTTAAAAGTTAGTTGCGGTATTGCACATTGTTCAGTGTTTTTTGTATGTGGTATTATGTGTCATTTCCACTGTGAACGCTTTTCTTGAAGGATAATCGTTTGCCATTGAAATTTGCATTAAATCGCAACTGGCTTCTATTTTCTTCATTCAGTTTATTCAGTTCAGTTCTATTTATTGGAGCAACATTGGGGGTACTAACTGGCAGTGACATAGTTGTTAAGAAAATAAATTTTTTCTGTGTACGAATTATTATCTGACAAAGTGGGACATATTCTACTAACAACCTGCAAGTTGTGATAGATGTGCTCCTTGCCCCTTGGATCACATGTTCTTTCTTTCACATCGTGCGAAAACTACTATAATATTCATGAGAATTAGCGTTCTCAGAGAGAAGATGCGAGGTCCCAAGCTGAAGGTTAGGTAGACTTTCCTTTTCTGGTTATAGAATAAGTGTTCTTATTTCGTTACGGTCCATGGTTTTTCTGTTCCCCGCTATCCTTTTTCTGTACCCACCATTTTCTTGGTTTAGTTTTATCTTATTTCACAATTATTGTTTCAACCTTCCGAAATTGTTCGAGTTCTCGGCGTCCCTATGAATTTTAAAACACTTTATAGTTAAATTTATTTCATAAACTGTTTTCTATCATGCGTCTTCTAGGCTCTGATACATATTAGCCTCGATTCTCCCTTCTCAGCATTCCATACTAAATCGTGCGTTCCTCCTTCCTCTCTTGCGAACACCTTTCCTGTTGGTAGGGAGGCCTGAACTAACTTATTATCTAATAATCAAACTTTTGTGTTTTTATTTATTTATTTTCATGCTTTCTGTCCCCTCCGGGGGATACAACTATTACTATGGGTATTAGCGCTCCAAGGAAGAAAATGTGAGGTCCTGAGTTGAAAGTTAGGTAGGCCTTTTTTTGTTAAAATGAATGTTCTTGTTTTGTTAAGGATAATTTTTTTCGGTTCCTTGCTGTCCTGTTTTTTAGCACCTTTGACTTTCTTCTTCTACTTTGATCTTTTTTCATAACCTCCCTTTTTAACTTACTGTTTCTATGCGCACGGGATCCTGTGCGGGAACACACCTTGTGCATAGATTCCGCATTCCCGAAACTAAATGTTACCTTCATCCATACTCTCTTTGAACGTCTTTGTTGTGATAAAGGAGGTTAAAATGAACTCACGATCAATTTCATACTTTCTGTTGAATTTTTCTAATTTTCTTTAATCGCTTTGGGTGAAAAACAAACTGTGAAATTAAATCTCCATTTTTGTTTTTCTGCTTCATGGTTCAATCTTTGGCGGAAGTTTATATACCTTCCCATCACTTCGTTTCTTGTTTCGAACTTTCCCTTGTGATTTAAGTTTATTTCTGTTTGGTTTTTCTTCTTAATACTCTTGTCATGATCATCGTTTGAGTTAATAATTTTATAGAGAATGTGTAAGTACCGGTTCACTTGATATTCATGAAACACACATCAACGGTTTCCCTTTATTTTTAGTGTTAACCTCTGTAGTGAAGAAGTAACTTGCTTGTAAGTCATAATTGTGAGGGCTTAGCGTGAGAGGTGAGAGCGGGTTCTTAGCTCACAGCTCCCTGTGTTTGGGCGTGTTTGCGCAGGCCGGAGACCCCCATGCTCTGCTTCTACGCGTGGGTTAATGAGCTAAGTGAACGATATCCCTGCTTAATATATTTACGTGACTGCTATGAATTGTATTGCTCCAAACTGTGAAATGAGCAAGATGAGGTCTTGTGTAGCAGACAATGCTGTGTCAGACAGGGGTTGGAAGTAATATACTTCTATAGAATGAACAATACTTGTGATTAATTTCTTCATAATATAACTGTCGTCTTACATTGTTTGTATTGGAGTTCTATTTGAGCATCAGTTAGATGAGTTCGCTGAAGTACATTGCGATGCAAATCAGCGGATACTTCCTCGATGACCCGTCTCTGCGATTAGAGTTGATGCTTCTTCGTTCACATGTTGTGTATCTTGGGCTGCTGCAGCTGTTCTGTGTCGTGCTGCTGCCCTCGGTGGCTTAACAGCTCTGCCGCGTCTCTGTGTGTGTGCTCGTGCTGCTTCTGGCGCTGCTGCTCCGCTGTGCTGTGGGTGGTCCAGTGAGGGGAGTCTGTGCAGTACGGGCTCCGTAATGCGTATTTACTGCCGCCAAAATTTGTAGGTGGTGAAGATTTTATGGCTGCACTGGTAGCGCAAAGCTCCCTGGGGTTCACGGCTGCGTCTTTAGAACGCGCCCCTGCGCGCCAGACGGATAAACGGAGAACTCAATTATTGACATAGTGAATGCAATAAAAAGTTCGGTTCTTTGGTACTTTGTTGATGTTCCTGTTTTTATTATGCATGAAGGAAAAGTTTTATGAAGTATGATTAAAATTTCTCTTTTTTTTCCTTCCGTGTATTTCATCATTATTTTGTGTGAAGAATCATCATGGAGATCTTTGTTGTTTTCTAATACTAAAGAGCGACTAATCATGAAAATAGTTATTTGAGATTGTGGCATTTCTTCTCATACCATAGCGCAATTGTTGAATCTCTTCAATAGTCATTGACGTAAAGGAAGACGCTGCAGTTACACAACCACATTGTATAGGCTCACAGTCTATTTAATATCCTCGAAATGCGCTCGTAATCTATTATATACGCTCGCAGTTTGTTGTGTGTGTAAACTAATTGTTTTGATTGCTTGTTGACGTAGCCGCGTGATTTAATTAGTGAAAATGAAATTATTATCGAAGCGGTTTTTAGTCCCTTCACTTCAGGTGATTGCTTGGTATTGCATCTATAGCATTTTCCTCCTGTTTTGCCATTTTTTCCATTATTACTGAGCTTAATTATGAGACCCCATCGAAGCGAACATTAGCCGTGAACAAGACGCGTTGACGCCATACAAAAGCACCTCGACTGACATGGACGCTCGCCCTCACGTGGGGTCATCGCTCTGTACTCCATTATACATCCGCGTAACGACCGGCCCCCAGACCTGCGTGGGCTGCCTGCCCTTCTTTGTCTTTTGATGCGCTACTTATTTCTTTCTTCTAGAGAACCCTATGCGTTATTGGCAGACTTGCAATCTTCTTGCTTGATAAACATGATAGCAATTATGATACAGTTGCTTAGGTAAAATTAACTTTTTATATTCTCTCAAGAAATGAGAAAATTGAGATTATAAAGTGAGATTAAATTAATGAAAAAGGTATACTTTCCCTTATATTTTAAAAATCAAATTTTGTGTTCATGGAATTTGGATATTCACGCGCTTCGCTCCTGCAGGTTATGAATTACCTTCTGTGCGACCACATGTGCAGCATCAGCAAATTCCGATTGCGCCTGCTTGAATAGTGATTCTATGGAAGTGTTATTTTTCAAGGGGGGCTTATAAATTGCAGCGTGAATACACGCGTTTCTTCGCTCTTTATCGCCATTAATTTGTGGTGCGTCAACTCTTTAATTTAGAATTTCAATTGTAACTTAGACGTTATTTTTTTGCATTTATTTGTCCTTCGACACCCAATCTAAATTCGAAATCTTTAAAGACTTGTGCAATGTGTTGCTTGGAAAGAAAATATTTAAACTTGTACACGATGTATTGTAGTCACAATTACAGAGCGGCAGTTTTAATGTGAAGTAATTCTCACATGTGTAGCGGCTTTTAAAGTTCTTATTATGGCGCTCCCCTCAATTACGCATGCCACATTGATCACTTGAAGGAACGCCAGCGCCAAAACTGGGTTGTGCATAACTACTGGCAGGGGCGGCGTGCAGCTAATTCCCAAGATAAGAAGCCCGTCATCAATTGGCCTTGTGAAGAGCTCGTTGTCCGTGTTTGACTGCAAGCTTTTTAACGAGGTCAATAACATGTTCTGAAAAGGCTGCGGCTTTCTTACTTTCATCTATTTATGTGTTCTGTAGGATAATAACCATAGCATATAATTTTTGGTGTGGCATTTGAAATTAACTAATCGAATGGTTTAAAAACTTCCGCGTAATCTATTGTGAAATCGATTCTATCTTGACATTCGTTGTATATAAATAAGTTTTTGATTCAAATTAACGTTTGTATCCGAATCAAGGAACAGTTCGAAAAGATTTTGAGACGGCTTTTAATCGTTAAGCTGTGCTCAGGGCCTGAATAATCATGTTTTCACTTATTAGTTTTGTGAAATAAAAAATATTCGTTTGATTTGTTTTACTCATACATGAATTAATTTGGAAAACTTTTGGGTAAGTGATGTGATTCATCATATCCAGCGTCCAGAAAAAAAATTTTGTGCTATGGATTACCTTGAATGTTACGACTGGCCCTCGTATTCACTTCGAATCTCCAAGAAGAACTGCGTCGGTCATCATATTTGAAGAGATATTTCATCGCGAGTTACATACAGATGAAAAGAACGCAAACTCTACCAAGAATCTTCTATAAGCCCGACATCTGAACAAGCCTCCACGATACAGCCATCGAACACGTCACCTCGACGTATCCTTCAGCGAACGCCCGAGGTTGCCATTTACTACGATTCATTTATCCTTAATCTGTAATTCTTCTATTTATAGGATTATTTCTTATATTTTAGTAAGTATTTCATCATGGGAACTCATATAGGGATTATTGATTCAATTAGGCATATTTCCATATGCGTTAGAATGAATTTCATGTTTCGATTGAACATCGTTCAATCGAGATCGCACAAGGGTTGGCTGCGCGAAGCAGGCGACGCTGAGGGAACGCGGGGCAGTGAAGCGGGGAACACCATCAAAGCGACAAGTGTGTTTGAGGCCCCTCTGCCTTTCGCCCAAATGGGGCGCAGGCTAACTTACTCTTTGTCAATATAGAGTAAATACTACCGAGTGCAAATCTAACGTAGTCTCAGTGAGAAAGACATTCCATCTCCGTGTTTGAGTACCAATAACCGACTTAATATCTACGGCGCTTCAATGTACCTACATACCTGGTACCAACGTACCTGGCTGTCATCCCAGAATGGCACCCCTGGCATTCCCCATCTCGATATCCGAGGGACTTCACATCTCTCTCTATAAGATGAGTTCTCATTTCATAATTAGCTTCGCATTGTTAGCCAAAAACGAGAATGTCCTCAGGTCGTAGGTCAATGTAGGTCTATTTCGATATGGCAAGCGATATCTTGTGTTAGTACCATTATGTAACAGGAACAATTATTCATTAGGATTGTAATGCGCATTTAATTGAAAAAATCTCCATATTGATTACAAGTGTATCAATACCTGTGTTCTGGAAAGTTGAGAAAAGACATAAAAGGCATGGAAAGACGTTACCTAAAATAAATTATCAGTTCAATCATTTTGATATTATCAATATTCAATTTCCCTTGTTCTAAGGGTGGTGGCAGCGTAGCAGTAGCTACCAATAAATTATAATCATGGCGAGGACATAAGTCACGCCTTATAATAAAATAAATTAAAGTTATATGCAACACATATCACGACAAAAGAAATAAATTGCAATCTAAATTGAACATCTCAGCAGAGGATCCACGTAATTCACAACAAAATCCTGACAGCGACGAAGATCACGACATAAGAAAACATTTCAATTTTCTTCATATACTTATAAAGTAAGGAGTTATCAGGGACCAGTGAAACAACTAAAGAACAAAAAAGGCACTACTTATTTGAGGGTGTGATCTTAAGCCGCCGCGTTTTCAGCTGGCATGTTGCGTGTGATGCAGAGGGACAGCCAGCGGACGGTCGCGTCACTGGTGCCCCCTGTTAGGTGAGGTGGTGCGTGGTCATCTGCAGTACACACACTGCCACGAGGTCGAGGCACTTCAATCTGCGGCCTTGATGAAATTCACCGAGTGTGTCTTCTTAACTAAAATATTGGTTTCATGCTTTCCAAATATGTCGTATGTCAAGAAAATACATAGCTTATTCTTTGTAATAAATGATCTTTATTGGTTTCATGATGCGTGTAGCTCGTTCAATTTGCCGTGTTGCGTTTGACATTTCGTAGGTTAGCATTGAGTGTCCCACGGGGACTTATGCTCCTGCGGAGAAATTAAAACTCTTGCACTCTGCCAGAGGCAAGTTCACTCTCTATCGTCTGCACACTATGAAGACCTAGCATTTCTCAGAATTTCTAGCCTACCACTGTTGGATGAACGCTTGTTTTAACAGGTTCTCATAACGGGCTGTAATTTGTGTCTTTCGGACCAGTCGTGTTTATACACCGAGAAGTTATCATTGCAGCTGTTGGTGTACAAGCAAACATGGTAAGTGCCAGCTCACGTGGTTACTTCGTTAAAAACTGTGAACCAAAATTATTTCCATCAGGAAAACGGTGTTTGGATGACAACCTAAGTTTTTACGTCAAAACGCGCTGTTACATTTCGTGGTGCAGAATATATGTAAAAGATAAATAATTATTTTTCTACGAATCAACAGTGAATTGCAAAGATTTGATTCAAACTAAAATCCTTTGCTTAAAGTTTTCCATGATCTGGACTCTGGAGCTGTTTAATTGGATACATTTGTGTGACGCGTAGAGATGTTAGCATTCTTTAAGCTGAAGCTACTTTGAATCTCATTATTTATGGATGCAGAAAAGTATTCCTCATCACGTTTATAAAAATACTCCACCTTAACTTCAATAGGTGTTGAAGACGTCCGTCGTTTGTCAGTTTAAACTGGGGATTCGTTCGTGAGATTCTTACGCCGGGGAGTACGTAATCAGAACTTGGCGGTGTGCAGTGGATGAAGCGATGGAAGGGATGAGCAACAAATGAAGGCAAGGGAGCTGGAGGGTGAGATTTAGAAGGATGTTACGATGGGAGGAGGGCAGCCCGGAAGATGGGGAGGAGGCGGGGACTTGAGAGGGTCCGGCAGGGACTGGCAGAGGCACCGCCGGGCAAGGGAATGAAGCGAGGGGCCCTTTGGGTGGCCGGTGCGGGACGCTCTTTGCTTCTCTGCTGTTCCAAACACCGGCGGGAAATGCCCGCTGGTCATCAAAACAAAAGTTGCAGCCAACAGATTTGTTTTCCTGTAATATTTTTGGAGTAATCCTTCATACATATATATACATATATGTATGTGTGTGTGTATATATATATGTAGAACTTATTCACTCCCTAAAAATGCTCTAGTTAATATTGTGTGA